>CABHPR010112832.1:0-25993 GCA_902168415.1 Peromyscus melanophrys | reverse complement strand
AGTCCTCCCCATCCATCACTGCAGTAACCCCCAGTCCATTGCTGTAGTCCTCCCCATCCACCGCTGTAGTCCTCTCCTAGTCCATTGCTGAAGTCCCCCCATCCATTGCTGCAGTCCTCCCCATCCATCACTGAAGTACCCCCAGTCCATCGCTGCAGTCCTCCCCATCCATCGCTGAAGTCCTCCCCAGTCCATTGCTGCAGTCCTCCCCAGCCACCGCTGTAGTCCTCCCCATCCATTGCCGCTGTCCTCCCCCAGTCTATTGCTGCACTTGCTCATGTTGAGCTGTGAGTCACAGACCCATGTGATTTTGCTCTGGATAAAGCTTTAAAGGTGGCTTCCAGAAGCCATCGAGGAGGTGAGCACAGCACAAGGCTGAGGAGATCAAAGTGTAGAAGGGTACGGATCATCATCAGGTGCACCACCTCATTCTGCAGTGACTGCTGCTTCTGCCTTCAAATTTGGGACAGGATGGGTGAGGTTTTGGGCCTCAGGGTGGTCCCAGACCGAACCTCTGGGTGGTGAGATTTCAGTGATTCATGCTGTTTTCTATACAGCTTGTGTGTTTGACATCCGTCACGATTATCTTTGTAATCAGAACTCTGAGGAAATCTGCTTCCTCCCCCTCCCCCTCCTCTTCATGGTGGAAAAAGACACACAGAAACAGTTCTGGGGAGAAAGCTAGATATGACCACAGGCTGGCCTGATGGACTCCCTGTAAAGGGCACAGTGCGTGTGTGCACACCTGATGGGAGTGTGGGCAGACCCGTGAGTGCAAGGGTTTCCGCAGACTTTGCCCTCCCAGTTAGGTGTCCCTGTGTCCATTGTAGCTGAGAGCTCTTGTGGGCTGTCACTCCTGAAACCTGCTTTTTATGGGCTTTGGTGCTGCTGGATGCCCCGGGGCCTGACTGGAGAGACTCACTGCTGCCCACGCTCTTTCATGCCATAGGAACAGCTGGTGGTACCTGGACACTATGGAAACTGAGCTCTATGTGGGAAGCTGCTGCTCATGTGGCCTTTGCTATGGCCTGGCCTTTCATGTTCACTCCTTCCTGTGTAGGATGACGACCCTGGAGGCGCTCAGACCCTCACCTCCCAGGAACTACCCCAACACAGAAGAAGCACCTGTTCCTTGGGGGTTTAGTGCGGGCCTGTTTCCACATTTGTAACAGCACACACTTGATAGAGGGTGCCGCTGCACTGGGTTTCTGTCAAGGAGCCTCCTCTGCTTCCTTTCCCTGCTTTGTTGGGAAGATTTGCAGAAACTGTTCTGAACTCTGACCCTGGCTGCATCTTGCCTGTAGCAAGTGATCATGTGACGTCACCCGGTGTGATTTCTTAGCAACGGCTGCTTTTGGCTGGCCAGGCATGGATGTGCTCCTGTGGAGTGGGTTGGAGTAATTTTCTCCATTCGATGTGTGATTGTGGAAGGAGGCCAGGATGCATTTTAGGCAGTGCCTGGCTCCTTCTTGAATTAGACTGTTTCCATTCTCATCTCCCCAAAGGTGCTTTCCACGCACAGTCAGGACTCACAAGCGCAGCCTGCCCACAGGAGGGGCAGGAAATTGGTGAGAAGTCAGGGTTGGAGCATTCTTTCCCCAGCACAGAGGGACAAAAATCTACATTTACTTAGAAACGACTCACTTGGGCCAGCAAGGTGGCTCAGTGGGTAAAGGCACTTGCCAAAGCTTGATGATCTGAGTTCAATTCCCAGAATCTGCATGGTAGAAGAAGAGAAATGACCCCTGTAGGTTTTCTCTGACCTCCCCATGTATTAATGTGGCCAGTGTGTTCACACACACACACACACACACACACACACACCCGTAAAAAACTACTAAAGAATGATCAACTTGATGCTGTCCATCTGCTCTAAATAATGACACACATGGCCTTCATTTATCAGCTTCTGTGTTCATTCATTCATTTGAGAATCAGTATTTGTGCGTGCTGTCTGTACTTGGTACTGTTTGAGGCACTGGGGGTCTGCAGTGACAGGGGCAGCAGGTTCCTGTTCTGGCAGAACCTGGTATCTTAGTACCATTTCATTTTCCAGGTTGAAAAGTCCTCTCAGTTCTCGGCCCCTTCCTTGCCCATTTGCATTACCCTGTATGGAGGGGGAAGTGGAGCAGGGTCTGTGGGTGTGGGCACCGCCTCTGGCTCCGCTGTGAGTGTGCTGTGTGGAGTGCACATTCGAGATCTTGGATTGTAGGTGTAGACTGGGTTGGCTGTGGTGTGTCCCCCTCCCCAGAGTCTTTTCCATCTAAAACCCTGTTTCCACTGTGGTTCTCAAATTTATCCACTATTCATTCTTTTCAAAAATTTTAGCATTTAAAACTTCAGTGGCTCAGCAGTAGTGTTTATTTAAGTGAACTATTTCACACGTAAGAAAGGGAATAAGGGCCATCCAGGAAAGACCTTCGGCTTTAGGAACACACCTCGTTCATTCACCCGCAGAGCTCTGAAGGGCCCTTCGTTTTCCTGCAAGGCTTGGCATCCATCACTTCTGGGCTGTCTTTCTTCCTGAAATGTCGGTAAAATACAACTAAATGTTGTTGCTGGACTCACTTTAAAAACAGCGTAGATGTTGGAATACCAGTATATGTACACAGAGTTTACAAGGATATGTTGGTGTATTGTATATAAATACGGCTTATATTTTGCTCCCCGCTTGTTTTCTTTCGGATTATGCTCAGAAGATCTATGGTGATCCACATAGCCTTGTTTCATTAATTTTAATTGCTACATGGCTTCTACTTGTAAATATACTGTGGTTTATCTATCTTCCACGCGTGGACATATAGAAGGGTTTTATTTGCAACCTTAATTCCTCAGCTCTGTTCTCCCAGTGAACTCTCCAGTGCACAGGCCTTCTAGCACACATGCCTTGTTGCTGAAGGATTGGGTCTGAGGACATGGTGACAGTGTCTTCCCCCAGCTTTCTCCATCAGCTCCATTCTCCACTATAGGCTTCATTTTAGGTGATTTCCTCTCCTGGGACGGTTCCAGAAAATGTCCCTGGGTTGTGTTTTGGTGATTCCCATGTGAGCCTCATAGGAGGCAGTGGGAAGGGATGATTCTATGAAAGGCCGGGATGCTTTAACCAGGGAGGGACAACGTCAGGGTGTATGGGCCCCTGCTGAGTGACCTCAGCAAGAGCCTGTCACTTTGGAAGCCATGGTGGGTGAGCAGATTAAGAAGCCTATGCTGGTCTTTTGCTCTGATTCACATGTCCTTTTAAGAGATGGGGAAACTGAGGCTGGGCAACTGTAAGCTGATTCCCTGAGATACACGAGGACCCCTCAAGCCTAGGAAAACCTCTGCTCTTTACTCTCTACTTCCTCTCAGCACCTGGAGGCCCAGTGGCTCCTTGAGGCATCTGAAATAGGTCTTGGCATTTTTCAGGTAGGGGAATAAGCCTGGAACAGGAACAGGGACACTGACAATTTTCTCACTTAAATTTGCAACAGAGCCTTGAGGTAGGAGAGTGAAGATAGGGAAATGGAGGCTTAGAAGGGGAAACAGTGTGCCTCGTAGACATGCCAAGAGTTAGCAACAATGTTCACACAGCAGCCAGACATCTCCTGCTCTCACTTCTCTCCTTTTTAGGGTGTTTCTTTACCCCTGCTGGAGTTACGTAGCTGTCCATACTTTCTGTGGGCTGAGTACTGGTCCCTGGTCTGTCTCCTCAGCGGCATCCCTATAGGCTCCCTATAGAGCGACTTCTCCTGCCTTTGATGCAAATTCCTGCACTTTCCTGATAATATTCTGGGCTCTTCTTAACACGAGGGGGTCAGCCTCGAGGCAGCTCGGCAATTTATAATTCTTGAAAATTCTGTTTGGTGACATGAGTTAGCATTTAATAGACACCCTGCCACCTCCTCTCTCCCTATTGTGACAAGCTCCTGGCAGAATCCTTTTGAGACTCAAGGTAATTGCACCACGCTGCGAAAGGGAAGACCACGTTGCGCTCGAGTGCGTCTCAAAAACGTCTCCACAATAGACAGTCAGGTACGAGTTTGCTGGGCTTCAAGGTAATGATTTAAACTTAATTTGACCCTTGATGAGGAATCCTGTGTTTCCGGTCAGATCCCGTCTTTGGTCTGGGCTTGCCTGCCATGCCTTCAACAGCAACACAAATAATTCCTTGGTAGCAAGTGCCTTTCTGAGGATGTCTGCTGCTGACAGCTAATATAGAATCATTGCCCCTGAATGCATTTCTGTAATTACTTCCCAGAGATCTGTCTTTGTGTTAGAAGACGTTTCGCACTTTAGTAACGTAAGTGTTTTGGGAGGGCACGAACAATAATTATGCACAGTCTTTCCATGAAAATAAACCTAAAAAAATTATAAGAGCTAATGCTAAAATTGGTTAGAGTCATGGAGGAATTTAGTTTGAATTTGATTCGTGTGCATTTATTCCAAGTATAATAACCTTTCCTGTATGGAAACTTTTTTTTTTTTTTTAAAAAAGCAATAATGACAGAGAGAGCCTGCTTTCTAATTTTTGAGCCACACTGAAACTGAAAACTGATTAAAAGTGACAAGTTGCTCGAGACTGCATAAAGAAGCGTCATTACGGAGCCCTGATAGGAGACATTTGTGGTAATGGAAAATGAAATGATTCACAGTGTGATCAATAAAAAATTAGCAGCATTTAATAAAAGGTTTCTGCCTCATGTTGACTGAAGAGCATCAAGAGCTGTTTGCAATATGAGTTAAGTGACGGGTTGAGGATGAGCCCGGGGGTGAGTGGGGTGCCATGTGTGTGCGTGCGTGTGCATAAAGATCAGTACTGACCCTTGGCTGGAGAGAGCCAAACCCTAGGGTGAGTCTGGAAGCTTGCTCTGTGCTGCCCACTTGACCTCTGACCTGTGGCTAATCTAATCCTCTGCTCGGCTTGTGTGAGTATGTAGATCCCTAGTTTGGAGGCCAGCATGCAGAATTCCAGCATCTGTCCGTCCCACCAGGAAAGGTATGCTGGTCTGGAGACCCCCTCTGTTCTCTTGCTGGCGAGGATGCTGAGCAGCAGGCGTCCGGTCTTGTTCCACGGGTTGCCGTAGGAATCGAGGTTTTAGACTCTGAATACCTTACGGCCCACTTGTGAGACTCCAAACACTCTCTTGAGGACTGGAGTGAAAGAAGCAGAAAGCCACCAGACCTTAGCAAGTGGATGAGGTTAAGCTGTGCAGAGAAACTGTGGTCCCTGGAAGAGACCTGCTGCTGGGCAGGGTCCCTGGAGGTGGTCTGGGGCCACACTGCCCGGGGAGTGGGGCGTGGGGGGGTACCTGGCCTGGCTTGGATGGGACCTGGCATTCAGAAGCCTGCTACCACTTGACTTCTTCAACTTCCTCACATGGAGAGAAGCACCCAGCAGACCCTCAGCTTTTCTCCCTCCAGGAGACACTTCTGTGGTTGCTGCAATGTGGCACACACCGGATGGTCTCCATGGCCAGTCACTAGTTAATTTTTGAAGTTTTTACACAATCTTTGCTCTGTGGCTGGAGGAGAGGGTACTCCTGACCTCCCAGGGCTGCACAGAAGCCCCGCTGGAGGCCTTGGGTTGGAGGGTCATTGGTAGGGGAGGTATCTGGCCTTTGGGTTGCAGTAGAGGCCTTGGAGTCTGGGCTACGGGTCTCCCGTGCCAGAGAACACTTGCATCTGGGCAGGGCAGGAAAAGTGCCTCTTCCTGGTTCCGCTGCCACTGTCCGACTCTTCCCCAGACTCTGTCTTTATACAGACCCATGGCTAGACTTGATTGTTCATTTGTTTGTGTAGCTGTGCTAGGGATGAAATGCAAGGCCTTGTAAATGCTGGGCAAGCACCCTACCACTGCGCTATACCCCGAGTGGGGTCATTACGTGCCACAGTGGATTGGGCCTTTCCTGACTGATTGCATGGTTCACCTGTTCACTTCAGACTGTCTTCCTTCCCTCCCTCCCTCCTTCTCTCTCTCCTTCCCTCCCTCCTTTCCTTGAGACAGGGTCTCATTATTTGGCTGGTCTAGAATCTCTTTGTATACCAGGGTGGCCTTGAACTCCCAGAGATCCTCCTACCTTTCTGCCTCTTGAGTGCTGGGATTAAAGACGTCACACCCGCCTCGCCAGTCTTTTGGAGCAACTACTGTGTACCACACCTACTGTGTGTCAGGCCGTATGCTAGGTGCTGATGGGTGAGGGAAGCTGGTCCGACAAACCGCTGTTACCAGTAGCAGAAGGCGTATTTAGCAAGTGCTCAGGGTACTCGTGGTAGCAGGCAGACGGTAAGGAGTCGGACTTAGAGTAGCCCTGGCTGCTGAGGTGGAGCTGGCCTGGCGGCCTCCTCAGAGCCCTCAGAGAACAGCAGGAGCAGGGCTTCCCTCCTGGGTGAGGTCATGGCACTTTCTAAGTGTCTGTCCCAGGCCTACCCTGGCACAACCACAGGTCACCAGGGCACACTCTTTCAAAAAGCTGTGTTCCACAATCCATGCCCTACTTACAGATGGGCTGGCTGAGGACCAGAGAGGCACATAGTACCCAGAAGCCAAAGCAACTTGTTGCGCTCACTCTGGGCTCCATGTGAACTTCATCCCCAGCCAAGCTTCTGTGGTCTGGCCGTGGGTTCTGGTTAGAGCACCACAGACCCTGTCTCCTCACACAGTTCTTCTTGGGCAGCCACCACAAGGGCCAGCATCTTGGCCTTGAGTTCTGTATCAGGGTCTGGGGCAGTTAGGAGAGCCAGGCCTGGCCACAGCCACAAATCAGCTGGACTGATCTAGCTCCCGCGTGGTCCTGCCCACCTCTGGCCTGCCTGGAGAGGTCACCTGACAGCTCAGAGAGGACAGAATGGTCACCGCTTCAGGAGGTCACCAGCAAGTCACAGCACACAATTTTCATAGTTCCAGGGTGGCTTTGTCCTAACCATTCTTCATCACGGCACGTGGTGATATTACGTGGCTCGGGGGAGTGTCACTGTTAATTACTTAATGGAAAACACTTATTTTTCCTTTTCAGTGAGAGCATTTGGATGGCTATTCTTCTTTAGGTCCCTCCTCTCTTTTCCTCCACCCCACCGGCCCTGTCGCTCTCCACTTCTCCCCTGCTTATCTCAAGTGAGCGTGTGCAGGTGTGCTGTGCGCAGAGGAAGCTGCCATGTCTCTGTGTCTTTGAGGGATGGACTCCACACTTGAACAGCTGGGTTGTGAGGGAGTGTTCTCCCTTTTTCTATAAACAATCATCAAGAGCAAGATGCTTGTGACGGAATGTTGGCTTTTTCACGGCACAGAGCTGGACTTGGTTCTTTGGAGTGCCTGGTGTCTCCAACAGTGGACAGAATCTAGTAGGTAATCAGTAAATGTCGGTGGACTGCCGGTGTGAAGTTTTGTGTCTGATAGGGTTGTACCTGGGGGGAAGCTCGATGCCAACCAGGGTCCAGTTGGCAGAAACTGGAGTGATGCCAGCATCAACAGGCCCTGGTAAGGGGAGCTCATAACCTGACCAGGCCACAATATCACCATCGTGTTCAGAATGAGGATAAGGCTCAGCAGTGTAAGTCATCAAGATCACATAGAATGGACACAAACCTAGGTCCTTAGTGTCCAAAGAAAGGACACTGTCATACACTGTTCAGCTAGCCTCCTCATCTAAGGTACACTGAGCAGATGGCCCCAGATGTGAGAACCCCTGGTTGCTCCTGCTGGGCATCCCATGGCAGAGACTCTCAGTTGGGCTCTAGGCTATATCCAATCTTCCAAAGGCTTAATCATGTGCCGCCCCCCCCCCCCCCCTTTATCTGTGCAGCCCTGGCTATCCTAGAACTCACTCTGTAGTCCAGGCTGGCCTTGAAGTCAGAGATCCACCTGCCTCCGCCTCCTGGGAGCTGGGATTAAAAGCGTGTGCCACCAAGCCCAGTTCATATTGTTCCTTAAAACCTAAAGTTAACACATAAAAATTTAGAGATTTGGGGCCAGCAAGCTGGTTTAGTGTGTAAGGGCACTTGCAGCCAGGCCGGACAGCCTGAGTTCGATCCCTGGATCCCATGTGCAGGACAGAACAGATTCCTCTAAGTTGTCTTATGGCCTCCACACATGTGCTGTGACATGCATAATAAGTACGTGGGCACACACAAACCAAATTGTTCAAAAAATTCCAGAGATTTTACATAAAAATAAAGACTTCTTCCTGTAAGGAAAAAATAGCAAATAAGGCTGTGCTGGGTGGCACTTTCCACGGGTGATGACTGTCTCTGGAGCCAGGCAGGGCCACTCCCTGGGGGCTTCACACCCCACCAGCCTTCCAGGAACACCCATGCATCAGGTGGTATGATGTTGAAGATGTGTTTCACGTGGTGTCTGAGTGGCAATGGGTTTTTACCCCAATCTGAGCCTGCTTGGCTTTCTGTATAATTGGTGTAAGGTGGCATCTCCCTTAATGGGCCATGGGTCACCAGATGTGCTGGTTAGTTTTCTTGTCAACCTGACACAATTGAAATTGTCTGGGAAGAGAAATTTTAATTGAGAAAAATGCCTTCATCAGATGGGTGTGTCTGTGCGGGCATTTTCTTCATGAATGGTTGATGTGGAGGGCCCAGCACACTGGGGGTGGTGCCATTCCTGGGCAGGTGGTTCTGGGTTGTATAAGAAAGCAGACTGAGCAAACCACAAGGAGCAAGCCCGTAAGCAGCTCCCCTCCATGGCCTCTGCGTCCGCTCCTGCCTTGCCTTCCTGCCCTGCCCTCCCTCAGTGATGGACTGTGGCACAGGAGTGTAAGCCAAACAAACCCTTTCTTCCCCAGGCCGCCTTTGGTCATGATGTTTAATAGCAGTAATAAAGAGCAAACTAGGACATAAGACAGAGGTGCGGAGGGAGGAGGAAACCTTGGCTACAACACTGTGGGTCAGTTTGGGGTGTAGGTTCCAGAATATCTCATGGATGAAGAGATGATCCCTGGAAGGTTCTGGTCATTTCCAGGGTCAGCAAGGGTCCTGGGCTGGACCAGTCCCTCATGGACAGTACATCCAGCAAAGCTCATGAAGTGCGGTCTGACCTGACCCTGACTTGACTTCCATCGTTGAACCCACTGGCCCTGACAGGGGGCAACAGTCACTTCCTTCTTTAAGACAGGACATGGACACTAAGTATTGCGTTGAGATCTTTGCCAAGGGCCCTGCTGCCAAGGGCACCTTAGGCTGAGTGTTAAGTGTTGGTTTGTACTGCAAATCCTGTCAACCTGCAGATAAATAATGGCTACCTCAGAACTTGGGGCCGGCAACGGATACACAAACATGCTGTTTAATTGGGGTCGGAGGCTCTTGGTCCTGTTTGGTGTCTCCCTGTGTCCCTGTCCTTGCAGGCCCACTAGCTCAGGCTGTGTCAAAGTGTCCCCTTCTCTGCAGGCAGGGCCCGGACAGATATGGAGCTAAGCTAGCCAGCACCCAAGTCCTGAAAGTACTTCTTGCCTTGGGAATGTGGTTTCAGGATGCTTACAGGCTGTAGTCAGAATAGAGTATGGATTTTCTATTTAAGAAATCGTTGCCTCCAGTAACCGTGGAAATAGATGGTGCCTTCCAGGCTGTTTCCCGGCTCAGCCACAAGAAGGGTGAGGACAAGACAGGTGGGCCAGTGAACTGTGAGGTAAATGTGTCAGTATGGGGCCCCTGGCAGATTCAAGTCACATGGCAAGTTTGTTCAGGGACAGGGGGTGGGGTGGGAGGTGGGAGGTGGGGTGGGGAGGGGTGGGGGGGGGGGGGGGGGGGCACTCAGTCTTCTCTGAGCTAAGTGAGTTTTATTAGGGGTGTGTGAGTGTCTGCATGGACATTTTTGTGCCTTTCACGGGGCATGTGCTTTGCTCTCCCCACCCTTCTCCATCCTTAGGAACACACGAGGCCTCACTTGCTGTATGTGTCTTTAACCCTTGCCTGGGTCATGATGTTGAGTGTGTTGGGTTTGACCAACGGCATCAATAAGCCAGTAACCATAAACCATTTTCTCACACCACATGGACTAGATACCAGGCTTCATATTTATTACCTCATTACAACAATTAAAGAATTAAATGAGTCCGGGTGGTGGCGCACGCCTTTAATCCAAGCACTGCGGAGGCAGAGGCAGGCAGATCTCTGCGAGTTCAAGGCCAGCTTGGTCTACAAAACAAGTTCCAGGACAACCAGGGCTACACAGAGAAACTCTGTCTCAAAAAACAAAATTAAAAAAAAAAAAAGTTAAGTGGGCCTCAGAGACAAGAGATGACTTGTCCAAAGTCCTCACTTGCTAAATGGTGGAATGTGGATTTGTATTGGGGCAAGTTGACTCCACAGCCTGTGGCCCCTGTCTGTCTTCTCTTGCTTTCCATGGTCCCTGAACTACAAAGCCAGCCATCTGCTGCTTGTGTGTATTGTTATTTAAATGACTGCCTTTGGTCCGGCAACTTGTGTCCACCAGGAGTAGGCTGTACCTGGTGTCTCGATGTTTCCCAGACGGTGGGCTTTCAGCCCTAGGATGTACCTGGCACTCAGCACTGGGTGGTTCTGCTTTCTGCAGAGGTGGGGAGCACAGTTTCACATCCAGGCCCGGTTGTGAGAGGAGATGAAAAGGGAGGCCTTCCTGCCTGGCTGACTGATGACTTGGGCCCTCTCCTCTTTCCCAGCTCCCTTTCTTTCCCCTGTGATTCTTCTTTCTGCCTTGGCCTGCTCTCACCCTCCCGGTAGAACCTCCCAGGCTCATGTACTCACTGGTGGGAGGGGCTTAGCGGGTCTCACATTCTATCATGGCTGTCCGTTTAGTGAGTGTTGCTCTGTCTCCTTGCTGCAGCAGGAACAGATGCTGCCAGTCGCACTCAGGGCCTCGTGGGCACAGCAGAAACTAGAGGCTCAGGCAGGAGGCACTTCTGAGGTCATATGTAGCAGGGCGCGTCTGGAGCTGTCTGTGTAACCCACATTCCTGCCCCACTTTCCCCTTCAGCTCTTCACCCGCTCACTCTGGTGCCCACATCACATGTATTAAGTGTCTTTTTTGTGCCATGCTTTCTGTGGGCTTTGAGACCACCAAGATAAACAGGGCTAGGAAGTGCACTTAACTTGTAGCAAACATGTGTATATTATGCCTGGCACATACTGGGCACTCAGGAAACATTTGTGGATGAAGGCAGAATGAATGAAGGTGTGATTGTTGGCACTGGCATGTTCTCTCTGGCTTTGCCCTTGGAATATTATGGTCTCTCGCCTCCACCATGTGGTGCTCAGCCTTGAAGTCCCAAGGACAGGACCATCCCCATGGTTCTCGGAGCTTCTCAGGGTGTCCAGGCCCTGTACCTGACATCTGGATCTACAGATTCCCCTGGGAAGAGAAGAGGCCCCCATCAGGGCGCAGAGCCTTTGGACCCAGGGACAGAGGGCCCTCGCTCACTGCTGATTCCCGTTGAGGCTGTCTCAGCTGTCCTTAGGTGTTGGAGCCCCAACAGCCCGGGACAGAAGCCCAGGAAGTTTCCCAGACCCCCAGCCCCAGGTTCACCTTCCTTTCTCTGGACTGCACAAACACAGCTGTTTTCCATTCAGCTCTTCGTCAGATTCCCCCTTCAATGACCTGTGCAGTAGTTAGTTTGGGGATCTGGAATCCAGAGCTGTCTTTTCTGGGGTGTTCCTAATGTAGTTTGCTTCCCTGTCTGAAACTTGGGGATAGCCATGGTATCTAGGCATCAAGTTACTGTGACGTGGAAGCCTCCAGCAGAAGATCCCAAGATTCCCTCTGCTGGGGCGGCTGGGCCACCTTCCTCTACCTTTTACAAACTGCTGCCCTCTCTCTCTGCCACTTCTTAGGCTGTGTGGTGCTTCTGTCAGAGTCCATGGCTCTCCCTCACACTGTCATCCTGAGGAGGACGGTGGCTTGGTGGAGTAAAGGAACTACCTTCCTCATGGGAAGCAGTGTGTGTCCATGGCCTCTGCTACCAGAAAGCTCCAGTCCATACCTTTTGGTTCAACGTTCAGAATTTCATAGGATAGAGTGGCACCATGGTGTGTGTGTGTGGTGGTGGTGGGGTTTGCGAGAAGAAGCTAGTGTGACAGAGTAGCCTCTCTGTACAGGCTGAATACTTTGAGATCAGCAATATTGGACTTTTTCACACTACAAGTTGATATCTTTATGTGGTCCCACTTAATGCCATCAGTTAAAGAGTGCTGTGACTACGGTTTGTAGACACAGAAACTTGCTTCTTCGAAACCAATTCATTTTTCTACATCCTCAGCACTTACTGAAGAGTGCCCACCATCTGGCTGTCTGCACCAGAGGCTGGGGGATGGTAGTGAGCAGAAGCAGCCACAGCCACACCCCATGGAGCTCACAGTCTGATGGGCATGCTCTGGCCAGTTAAGTGTCAAGCCCCACCCTGTGTTCAGTGCTTTTGAGTGACTGACAATCTGTTGTTATTTCTCTATGTTCTGTGGGCTGACTGGGTTTTGTGGCAGGGTTCTCTTGGTGTTCCTTGAGTGGCAGCTGTGTGGTGGCCAGCCATAGCCATAGCCATAAGAAGTCTATCAGGGATGGAAGTCTGAGTTGGTGTATACCTGCGGGTTGTATACCCATATACTGGTACTGGATGTCAAGCCAAAGCTATGCTAGGCTTGGGCTTCTCACAGTCTAGCAGCTTCATCCCCAGTGGGAGTATCCCAGGAGACCTACTGGGAAGCTTCAAGCTCCTTCCTGCCTAGCCTCAGAAGAATCCCTGCACATCACTTCCATTGCATTCTGTTGGTTAGAGGCTCACCAAGGCTGCCAGCCTGCAGGGGACTGTGGAGGGGAAGTGGGTCCCTCTTCTTCAAGGGTACAGGGCTCAAGGACTTGTTGCAGAGGGGCAGTTGAAATGAGAACTATTTTGGTGTCTCTAGAAAATGCAGACTGCCACAGTGCGTGAGAGAGAAAAGGCTGATTAGTCCCGCATGAGCATCTTTTGTACCAAGTGCTCTCACAGCAAGGGGGCCCAGGTGTGTGTGGGGTTTGTATCAGGTGGTGAGAGGTAAGGGCGTTCTCCTGCCTAGGGAGCAGGAAGTATTAAGTCCTAGTCAGAGGCAGTTGGGCAGTTCAGTGGAACCAAAAGGCCTGTGTGTCTGTGCAGCCACGTGCTAGGACAGAGAAGACAGCAGCAGGAGGTGACACAGACCCTCCCTAGGACTTTGATGGCATGTACAAATCTCCAACACTTGGCTCATTGTTTCTTGTCAAGTCTCTGCTGTGTGTGGACTTCTGGCCTTCCCTAACCCATAGAACCCCGTTTTCATCTCTTAGATTGGGGACACAAGGGCAAACGCTCATAGCACTCCCTAGCTGGCTGTGCTTGGAAGGTGTGGGGCATCCAGCGAGGGTTCAGTTAGTGCCAGATGCCGTCTTGATGGCTGCCTGGGCAAAGACTTAGAAAGTGCCAGACTGAGTGTGGCGTCTGGGAAGTAGGGTCAGAATCAGTTTGGATTGGGAAGGCAGTGTTTTCTGGCTCCGTTGGTTTCCTGTCCCATGCATGTGGCCACAAGGGAGTAGCCCTATGCAGAGTCCTTGTAGCTTGGGTTTCCCCTGTTCAAGGCTTCAGTGGCTGTAGATGGCAGCTGGGAGAACTAGAGCAGGCTGGGAGGGAAGGAGCTGGTGAACCACTTTGCAGGAAGGCCCTCGCAGACCCAAAGGTCTTGACAGAGGAGAAACCAGCAGGTTGCCTTTCCCAGATTGCTGACTGCTGTGTCTGATCTCCGGGTGGCTGGAGGGGCCAGTAGGTTGGCGGTGGTTGAAGCTAGGAGGCCTCTGTGCCAGAAACATGTGGTGGCACTTGGTAGGGATTTGGACATGCCCAGGCCTCTGTTTCCTGTGCTTGTTCTAGCCACGTCCAGGCTCAGAGCGGGGACCAGGAGGACCTCCGAGGCTGGCCAGGAAAGGAATGGCACAGGCAGGGTTACCCTTGACTAGATGAACCGAGTCAGAGGAATAGCAAAGGTCAATCCTCTGATCCTAGAGGTTTCTTGTGAGGCTGATCCGGGTGGGTCCAGGATAGAGGAGA
This sequence comes from Peromyscus melanophrys, assembly GCA_902168415.1. NCBI lineage: Eukaryota > Metazoa > Chordata > Mammalia > Rodentia > Cricetidae > Peromyscus > Peromyscus melanophrys. The sequence goes on along the minus strand of CABHPR010112832.1, from coordinate 11,987 downwards.
AGCCAGAGAATGCTCCAGAGAGGATGTTGGCCCAAGAGCCCTCTGTCCTCCTGAGCCTGGGGTCTCTGGGAGCTGATGTCCCCACAGATGGACAGGGTAGGCTCCACTTCTTCTATAGCTTGGGGGTGACCCTGGAGAGCCTCTCTTTCCTTCCCTGGCAAAAGAAAAAAGACTCTTCATCCTTTTCCCTTCTAGTGAAGTTTCTAGAGCTGAGTAGGAAACTAGAGTTGTCCTTTCTTTATTCCTTTTCCCTTTCTTTTCTTTTCTTTTCTTTTTTTTTTTTTGGTTTTTCGAGACAGGGTTTCTCTGTGTAGCTTTGCGCCTTTCCTGGAACTCACTTGGTAGCCCAGGCTGGCCTCGAACTCACAGAGATCCGCCTGGCTCTGCCTCCCGAGTGCTGGGATTTAAAGGCGTGCGCCACTAACGCCCGGCCCTTTCTTTTCTTTTGTTGTTGTTCTTTTTGAAGACAGGGTTTCTCTATGTAGCCCTGGCTGTCCTGGATCTCACTCTGTAGATCAGGCTGGCCTCGAACTCACAGAGATCCGCTTGGCTCTGCCTCCCGAGTGCTGGGATTAAAGATGCGGGTCACCACTGTTGACCAGCGTTCTTTCTTGGAAGGAGACTTGGCAGAGCCCGTCCTGCCCTGGGTCAGAGGGCTTTTTGTTTCCAAGGTCCTGATTGCGTGGAGTCAACAGAGACCCTGGATGCTGGGTCTTCAGGGAAGTCTCTTCCTCAGAACTTGGGCTGGCTAGCAGAGCCTTCTGTGTGCCTGACCTTCCTTGAAGGTCAGCCTGGCGCAGGGTTCCACCCCTGGGAGGCCGGATGGTGAGGTCTGGGCCTTCATCTGCCCCTTTCTCCCCTCCCTTGTCCCTTTCTGCATAGCCTTCCCATTAGTAGCCAGTCATAGAGGAGGTGACAGTTTCTTAAAACAGATTTATACTCTTGGACGACTTTATGGGCTTTTGCCTTATAAAAACGGAGGGTTAACATTCTGATTTATCTACTCCTGAGTCAACAGGATGTACCAGATTTAAAGAGATCAAATGCAGTGTGGTGTTTGTGGTTCCAGTTGTGGATTCGCTGAGCTATTACAACTAGGATTGCCAAGTAAATATGGCAAAAAAAAATAACGAGGGGGTAATTTAAATATGTCTATTAAACTGTGTGTTAAGTACAGTAGCAAAGGCTTGGTGCGGAGTGTAACTTACTATCTAGAGAGTTGGCAGAGCAGATAAAGCTGGAATTATGGCTCTTTTAAATCCTCTGCAGAAGGTTTCCTTTGTTTTTGTTGTTAAATTAAGGGAAGAGACAGTAAAATAGAATTTCAGAGAGCAATGCTTGCCCGTGTAACTACGATGTGTGATGATTATAATTTCGAAGGCTCTGAACGGTATTTTTTACGTCTTCACTTTCTATTTCTTCACATTGCTGTTGCTGTTGTGGATCAGATTCCCCGAGATAAATATGCTGCTTGGCTTTTAATGGGATTTCTGTATTGCCGGGAGTTGGCTTGTTCTGGTAATAAAAGAACCTAAAAATTGTACATCCCTTAATTGGTAAGAAGAGAGATGTTTTGATGGGCCACAAATGGAAGCATTGATTTTTTTACTGCCTCTGCCGTGTGTCCTGCTCTGTTCCCTGCCATGGAAGGCGGCAGCTGGCTCTCCGATGAGCTGATTTGTGTTCCCAGGTTCTCGATGCTGGGGGCTTGGAAGTGTGTGTTCTTTGCAGACAGGAGAAATAGAGCCCTTATAACATCATCTGTTTCTAAATTGAAATATTTATGGGTCTGTGCTTTGCTCCTCAAATTGAATGCGTTCTTAGCTTCAGGTCTCTCTCTTATGCTTTGGTGACTGACCCTGGGGAATTTAAAGGTTGTCTGCTAAGCCTTTTTTGGTGACAGTTATGTGCATGCAGATATGCACATAACACATATGCATGCACTTTTGCATGCATATATATTTGCATAAATACATTTATGCATGATAGAGGCCTTTTTAGTTGATTTAGATCAGTGCTGCCAGTTTTTGACCAGTGGATCTGTGTTGCAGGACAACTGTGTGTGGAAAGTGACAATACACACTTTGGTTTTCCAATCCAAGGGTCCCTGTATTTTAGTGGGCCCAAGCCACTGACATTTATGAGTGTTACTAACATTATGTGTAGTACATTTACCTTATTTTTTTCTTTTTGCACATTGCTTTACAAGTTCTGTTAATTGCTAAGACTGAGGCTATTTTCTGTTCCCACAGATGTGGGGATGTAAGGTAGACAGAGTCAGGAAATGGAGAGTGCTGGGATGTTACCCCTCTGCTGGGTATGGGAAGGCCCTCCTTTGAAGTGGGGCTCACAGAGCTGTCCCTCTCTGTGGGATGCTGTACCACATGACCTTTTGAGCTCCTTTTCAGCTCTGGGATGTGAGATTGTGAAATGGGGCTGTGTACCTAGAATTGTGGCCTTGCAGAGCATGTAAATGCAGAGCTTCAATGTGGCCATGAGTCTCTTCCCTCCACAGGCTCACTGCATAGGTTAAGTCCAGAGCAGTTGTTAATCTTACAGAAACCAGAGCTGGCTCCATTCAAGCTCTGCATTTAACCGTCCTGGGTCCTTCAGCTTCATGCCCTGTCTGTCTTCTAGAGACAGGGCATTTGCAGGGACCTGGGAGATGTGTCATGTGGAGGGCTAACGTGCCTGAGAGGTCCCCATTCCAAACTGCAGGGCTTTAGGGAAAATGGCAAGTCAGGGTGTGTTGGGCACAGCTGTGGGGACCTCGGAGAGGGACGCCATAGAATTGGTTTTTTAGGAAACAAATACTAAGTAAGGCGTTCTCACTTCCCTGAGGGGTCACAACCCCCAGCAACCACGCATAGAGGGAAGATGACAGGAAGTCCTCCTGGAAGATTTGCGCCACGAATTAAAGAATCTAGTTGAGAATTACTGCACCACATGCTTCAACCCCCCCATATATTAATATACTGAGAGGTGTCAAGAATAATGGACCCCAGGAGGTAGAGTAATTAAATGTATCGTAATAAATACTGGGTGATTCTTTTAAACCCCTTTCCCGAGACCCTGTCAGCTGATGTGGACTGTATTCTTCCTGTTGGCAGGAGGCCTAGAAGGAGAGCCAGAGTGCGATCGGAAAACCAGCCGTGCGCTGGAAGACAGGAACAGCGTGACAAGTCAAGAGGAGAGAAATGAGGACGATGAAGACATGGAGGATGAGTCAATTTACACCTGCGATCACTGTCAGCAGGACTTCGAGTCTCTGGCAGACCTGACGGACCACCGGGCCCACCGCTGTCCTGGAGGTAATGCTAAATAGCGCCGGGATTCTGACAGGTGGTTACACGGATAATTGGACATAGCAACAGCTTGAAGCCTCAAGTGAGATTAAAGAATTAATAATGTAATTTTACAGTTAATGTCATTTTATTGTGGTGTCTTGGGTACCCTGTATCCTCTTTTAAATAAAATTAAAAATAAAAGCCACAGCTTCCTGGCAGGCAGAAATTAGGTAGAGGTGCCCTGCCTCTCTCTGTCTAACCATGCTCCACAGTGTACGGGCTGTAAGTGGGTGAATCCGTACCCCAGATTTCTGGAAAGCCTTTTGGAAACCTAGCAATTAAGAGGTTGTTAGTGCAAAGTTAAGCAGCTTAAGTGTGGAAAGCCATGCAAAGCAGTGAGCTGTGGGGAAGGGGTTGTGATGGGATGGGGGAATTCCCAGCCAGGACCAAGGCTAGCCTGTGCAGTGGAGACCTGGGTCTACCTCTGGGTTTGTGCTCAGCTCCTGGGTAAGAGAAACGCTAGAGGTGCATCCCACACTGGAGGGTGTGCTGGGATATGGGCTCATGAGGAGCCACTTAAGACTTCAGCAGAGTGCCTGCTCTCTCTGTCTCTGTCTGGTGTGTAGGGAGCTAGGGACACGTGTATACATTGGGGTGTACCAGCCGCACTGCAGGGACACATGCATTTCTGGGCTCTGAGCTTTGTAGAGGGAGACCATAGTACCTACGTTCTTTTCACAACCCTGTATTTCATTATGGTTATCAGTAAAATCCTTTGGATGCTGGTTTTGGGGAAAGGGCTCCTAAATCTCAGGTCAGTTTTCTAAAGGGGGACTGTCACCCATTTGGGGTCAAATTTACTGGTAGGAAGCAGCTTGAAACTTAAAATCCTTGCTTACTCTGTTCCCAAAGGCCCTTAGGTATGGCTGGGCCTCTGCTGACAAGTATTCTCCCATCTCAGCAGGTCCTGGGTTGGGACCCTAGTCGTCACTTCCCCTTCCTTCATCTCTAAGCATCAACTTGAGTCCCGTGCTCGTTTACCACACTTTTAACAATGCTAGTGTTTTTATGTAGAGAAGAAATCCTGAGATGCTGGGGCAGGGGCAGGGGCAGGACAGGCAGGGGCTGGAGCTGAGGTCTGTTTCAGAAACAAGAGTGGGTCGCTAGCTACTTCAGTTAGGCAGACTTCTGCCGGCAGGCTCTTTTCTCCATGGCCTCCAGCGGGCTGAACTCTGCAGCAGCCTGTTTGCAGGATGCCAAGCATCGGTAGTGATGTTGGTGGTACCTACTATAGCCCTGCCTAGTTCCTAACAGGACCCTACTAACGACCTCCATTGGGATGTGATATCTAGGAACACCCCCAAAACCTGGAGCATTGGAAGGGAGTCAGAGTATGAGTAGTGACCTTGCTTAATAGCATCCTGGAGAAATTCATTATCACCCAGTCTGAGAGCTTCCTGACGTGGAGGAGACGTGCAGAATTCTCCTCAGGACTCTTAGGATCACTGAAATGAACCACTGGGAAGAGTGTGAGCCTCACCCCAAACTCTTCACTCCCTGGTGTGGGCCACACACTCCCATTGCTTCTGCATTACTAGCTGTTGTGTGCGTAACCTTTCCTTCTGAGGCGTTCTGGTGCCCTGGCCAGTTCAAGCTAATCACCTTATCAGTTCTCTTCTATACATTGGGCTTTAGCTTAAAAAGTGTTATGAAGGACTTGATTTCTGCTTTTGTATTAGAAATGATGTGAAAATGTAGTAGCAGTAGCCTAGGATGGTGACACATGTCTTTAATCTCAGTACTTAAGGAAGCAGAGGTAGGTGGATCTCTGTGAGTTCGAGGCCAGCCTGGTTCCCAGAGCTAGTTCCAGGACATCCAGAACTATACAGAGAAACCCTGCCTTGAAAAACAAACCAAAACAAACCAAAGGAAGGAAGGAAGGAAGAGAGAGAGAGAGAGAGAGAGAGAGAGAGAAAGAGAGAGAGAGAGAGAGAGAGAGAGAGAGAGAGAGAGAGAGAGAGAGAGAGAGAGAAGGAAGGAAGGAAGGAAGGAAAGAAAGAAAGAAAGAAAGAAAGAAAGAGAAAGAAAGACAAAGAAAGGAAGAAAATGTAGAAGGAAAGAAATGTCTCCTTGGCATTAAATGATCATCCTTGATCAGTTAATAGGAGCCACCGGTCCTGCTTCCTGCTGGATGCTGTACAGAAGCTGTTGTATGTCTGTCTGTCCACTCTAGGGGAAAGACATTCCAGAGAGGCCCTTGCTAGGGGAGTCTGGCAGCTATGGGGCTCTGCTAAAGTTCCTGTCAATAAGGCAATCCTATGCTCAATCTTATCTGAAAAGTGAAAAAGCCTGTGTCTGCCTGATTCTCCTACTCGGCGCTCAGCACAGAGCACATATGTGACTCTAGTGTGTCTTCTGATCTAATCCAGCCGTACACTGGGGTCCCACACCCATAAGTTAGATCTGAACAGTTTGACAAAGTGACTCAAAGAACTCAAGGAAACGTTTTTCTTGTAAATGTCAGCTTACTCTAAAAGCTGTTGTGGAGGATGTGGACACAGAGATGTGGGTGAGGTGTAGGGAAGGGGCATGGAGCTTCCTGTCCTCTGCATACCACCCTCCTAGTCACCTGTACTCATCCTCACCAAAGCTTCGGAACCCAGGTCTCCTGGGGTTTCATGGAGGTTCATTGCATCATCAGGCTGCTTAGATTATTGGCTGTTGGCCATTAGTCTACCCTCTAGTCCCTCCCCTTCCTGGAGGTTGGAGACCAGTGAGAGGCTGTCAGAACACAAAGCCTTCCCTGCTGTTGGGAATTTGGGGGCCTAGGGCAACAACACCTGTCTTTCCTGATGTCCACTCCTCTGAGAACGGAAGTCCTGCTCATTGTAGAAGCCAGCAGTGCTGGGGTGTGGAGGAAGGGAGCCCATCTGTGAATCTGGCATGGTGAGTGGAGGAATATGATGGGTGCCTTCACGGGAAGTGTTTTTTTAATTATATGTTTACCGGCGTGCATGTGTGTGCATGTATATATACATGTGTGCGTGTGAAGGGCAGTAGTCAACCTGGGTTGTCATTTCTCAACTGCCTCCCCCTACCCCCGCTTTTTTAAATGACAGGGTCTTTTACTGGCACCCGACCTTGTTGCTTAGACTAGGCTGGATGGCCAAGAAGTGCCACAGATTCATCTGTCTCTGCCTTCTCGGCTCTGGGATTGCAAGTGTGTACCACCACACCCAGCTTTTCACAGCTGGGGCTTGAACTGAGTTCCTTGAATTTTCACGGCAAGCCCTTTAGCTACTGAGCTATCTCCCCAGCCTGGGGCGGGTATTCTTGAGTGTAGTTTATTTAAAGCTTTTTGGCCGTGGGAGCTTTGTTAGTTTTTCTTTATTGTGACCAAATACTGGAGAAATACAATTTAAATGAGGAAGACTTTATTTTAGTTCCCAGAGCTGGAGATGTCAGTCCCTGGTCATCCGGCCCTACTGTTTCTGGACCATGATGAGAGAGAAAGATCATGAGGAAGAAGAAGGTGGCGGGAAAATCTGTCTATCTCATGGTAGCCAGAGAGAAGGCAGGGGGAGGGAGAGGAAGGAGGGAGGGTGGGGAGGAGGGAAGAGAGAAATGAACATACTGGGCGTGGTATATCCTTTCAGGGATTCACTTCCCTGAATTAGGCTCTGTCCTTCAATAACTCTATGATAGGATTAATCCATTGATTAGGTCAGAGTCCTCATAATCACTTCCCCGAACCCCATTAGCTAGCAACCCAGATCCTGACACATGAGCCTTCAGGGGACATCTCTGGTCCATAAGAGGACCTCTGGACTCTTCTATCTGCAGCGTTTGGGGTAGGGATGGAGAGGGGCGGTGCTTGGCTTCATCAGCATGTGAGGGAAGAGTTGCAAGGATTGGGGACCATCTCAGGTAGAGGGGGCTCACATGGAAGGGAAGCTTTCTGTGCAGAGGTGGCAATGAGATTCTTAAGGATGACCTCACCTGGCACCTAGGCCTCTCCTGAAGAACCCTCATTTCTGGTCAGTGTCTCAGAGGGTGTTATTGTTTCTTGGTAGGAGTGGTCATGTTTGGCCTCTCTGTCATTGAAGCATGAACTTCAAAGAAAGTTTTCTCTCCCCTCCCCCCAACATATAGAGGGTGTATGTGCATTTTAGGCTACGAAAAGAAACGCCGAAAACCCTAGTGTTCTCTGTTCTCATACACCCTGTCTTTGCGTCTCTCCAGCCCCTGCCCGCCGCGGAGTCGCAGACGTTTCCGTGCTTGGAGTTATAAACATACACCAAGACTCGAAAGTGTCTCATGCTTAGCCCTTAACCTTTTCTGGGTAGATTCTCATGTCACTGTGCAGTCTCTTTACTTTCCTTTTTTGGGGTGGCGGGGAAGTGGGGATCTTGGTTTCAAACAGTGGAGTTCAAGGAGAGGAAGCTCAGGTGGCCGGGACAGTGTCTGCATCCTGTAAACAGGATGAGCCTATACAGTGTTGACTTACCAAGTGTGCTGGCTTGCCGTGCCGAATGGAGATGTGACTTGTGGGCACCCTGTTAGGAGATGCTGTGCATTTGGTGGACGTTTGAATTGCAGCTTTTGGAAATCCCCACTAATTCAGGCTCTGCTGTCTTAAATGATGTTAGAGCAGAGAGTGGGCTGGAAATTACCCAAACACAATCCGTGGTGTTCTGCCCATGAAAGCGTTAGGAATGGTTGTAGCAGGGAGCTGGGGGACTCCAGTAACTTCAGAAAGCGTCTCTGGGCACTGCCTGGGGCTCTGCAGAAGCAGGTTCTATTTGGCCAGGGGCAGCTTCCAGTGTTTATGTGCCATTGAAGCTGATCGCCGTGGACCTTTAGTCTAGATTCAGATGGAATCTTTTGTCGTTTCCTGGCACTGGTGCTACCTTGTGAGGCTAGTCTGTGATTTCAGCTGACCATTGCTCTGGCCTAATTGAATGAGCCTGCCCTCCTGAGGATGCTGGGTGCTCTGTCTATACCATTGTAACATTTTCAAACTGACTTTCGCAGTGATTCTTCTGATAGTGCCCAAAGCTGGCTGTCAATCCTGCTCCGCAACAATCCCAGCTCCCAAGCTGAGCTTCTGATGGCTTTTAGAGGCAGTGGCCTCTTTGCTTCAGGGACAGTTGGTATGTCTGGCTTTTCATTACAGGGAAGGGCAGGCAGCTGCAGGTTCTGTAGACAGACCATGGTGTCTAATATGGAGCTGTAGGGCATGCTCCATGCAGTAGACAGCCTGCAGGACTGGGGCAGAGCTGAGCCTGATTTCTTCGCTTCTGCGGCCATTCTGTCATCGCTGACTTTGTTCAGGCTACATGGTGGCTGTGGAGGGCCAGTACCGAGGCCCATGAGGTCCCTGGTGCCCAGAGTGAAAGATAAGCAAATACTTCTTTCCATATGTCATGGTATGGGCTTGCCGTCCTACCAGTCTGCACGTGGTTAGCTCTTCCTGCATGTAGGGCACCGTGAGACGGCCTGGAACATGGCCCTGCTGCCTTCCCTGATTGCTCTCTGTAGCCACTATGCCCTTGGTCCATGCCCCTGTCAGTTTCTGCAGGGAGCCTGTTATGGTTTTCACCACTTATTGTCCATGTCCCTCATTAAGCTTCATGAGGACAAGAGCCACGTTGGGTGTGTTCCATTCTATTTTAGCCCAGCACCTGGCAGACAGAGGTACTTAATACATGCTTGTTGAATGAATGAACGCTCTCCACTCAGTCTTTACAACAATCCTAGCAAGAGGCAGAAGTTTTCCCCCCTCATTCCCATTCACTCTCAGTTTGTACATTGGGTAACTGAGGCTCAGAGTTGAAGGAGCTCACGCAGAATGTCCTGGAAGAAAGGGGGACAGATGAGTTCTGCATTGTTGCCAGAACCCAGGCTGGAGACTGTGGAGTTCTGAACCAAACTCCAGACACAGCTCTTCTAAAGCTCAACCACAAAAACCTAAGTGCAGAATCCGTTTAAATGGCAGCGAAAGCTGTGTTCCCTCTGGTCATTGTTGCTGCCTCTTCCTGAGGACGCAGGACTGTCCCCAGCCCCTCTGAAAGGCCAGCCATCCTCTTCTGGTGAAGGTGGGATGTGGCTGTAGCAGAAGCCGAGGGGAAAGTTAATTAGACCCTGGTTTGTTCAGTTGTGACCAGAGTGACCTGTGGGTCCCAATTACAGGTCTGGGGCTGCGCAAAAGTTGGCACCTCTGTTGGCCTTGTTTCTGTGTGCTGCTGGCCAGGGCTTGCCTTTGTGTGCCAGCTTAGGCCTCTTTCTTGCTCTAACAGCATTGGGGTCCCTCCCTGCCTTATTGGCTTGGGGCATCCCACATACTGGCTCTGTTTGGGCAATGCAGAGAAGGGCTGGAGCCAGCCGCGGGGCTGTGCGCTGCCAAATACACAGGTGCAGGGTGTGACTTTCTTCCAACTGTGAGGAACTGACACCAAGCAGTGCAGAAGGCTGGGGGGGGGGGCTCGAGCACAGTCTCCCACATTAGGAGCTTTCTCATGTGCAGATAATATCTGGTTAAAAATAACAGAGCAAGAAGTGGTATCAGCTACCAAATGTGTAGAAGTGAGAGACACAAACCCAGTGAAATGACGTATGTGTGTATGATGGGGCAGACAGAATGACTGGCTACTGAAGGGCACAAAAGAAAGGAATACAGCGCAGGCTTTAGGTTGGAAAGGTTCAGTTTTCCCTAGATTGACCCCATGTTAGCGGTAAGAATAGGGTAGGATTTGTCCAGCAGTGGACAAATTAAGGTTCCTGAGATCAGAGTGAAGGCACAGGAAGGAAGGTTCAGAACAGGAGTGTGGCAGGGGGTGGTACCCAGGTCAGCTTAGGGTAGAGCCAGTGGATTCGAAATGTCCGGGGACAGAGCAGGGCGCTGGAGACAAGCCTGGTCCAAACACAACTGGAGACTGAGGGCACACGGACACATGGGTTGCTCAAGAATTGGGGTTAGAATTAGCAGGGTGGGTGCCCTGAAAGAAGAAAAGGAGTGGGGGAAGGAAACTGAACCTCCCTACTCCTCAGGCCATGGTAAATCCCACAGGGATCAGAATTTTAAACAGAAAAAGAAAACCTAAAAATACCAAAAGAAAACATAGGGAGATTTACGAAATTAATTTAATATGATCAGGGTGAGTAAGGCATCTCTAACTATACCCTCAGATCTAGAAGCCATGAAACAGGAAATAAAAACATCAAACTGCATAAAAACAAAAACAAAACACCACATTGCATCCTCCGTAATAAATCAAACAAGACACTATAAGGAGCGTCTATAAATATTAAACAAATACTCAATAAATCAGAAACACAGGCGGAGCCTGGGCTGAGAAACAGCCAAGCCACTGGAGATGACAGCCGTGCCCAAGGCCAGTGCCCGCTCTGATTGGTTGGTGCCACACTGGTGGTTAGATATTTTGAATATCTCCCATGTGCAAAGGATAGAAATGGAACCAGAAAAAGAAATACTAGTGGGATCTTAAACATTTAAAAAGATTCAGAGCTCTGATTATAATAAGAAAACCATACATTTAAGCCACAGGGAAATATCATTTTTAACCTACTGGATTGGCAAAGATCGGAATGCTTGCCAACCCGTCTTGCTCCTGGTGGTTCTTGGTGTTGGATCTTGCTCTCTTTTCTGTTCTTGAGGTTGCCTTTGCCTGTGGCCAGAGCACACAGTGTACACTCTACAAATGCTTGCTGATCTTGACCTAGGGAGGCTTCTTGAAAGGGAAAGATGTGCCTATGGTAAGAAGAACAAGGAAAATACCTTGGATAAGGTGCTTTGCATTCTGGGTAACCACCACAGATGCTGTATGCACTGTGCCTGGGCGTGGGAGATTTTCAGTTATGGTGTCCTGAGAGGGAAATTTTGAAATGAACAAAATGGTTCCTCTTCATCTCACAAGTGTTACTTAGCATGTACTATGAATGGGGGCCTTTTGGGGCACCAGTGCGGATTGTAGTAAGAGCTCTACAAGGCAGCCTGCCCTTGACCCAACTGCACAGAGTGAGCGCTACTGTCTGGTTGTTGATAGCATGCCTCTTCACAGCTGCCTGACAAATCCAGCCCTATAGAAGGCAGGGTCCCACTGGGCCGTGGGAAAATCTGTATCCATGGTCTAGTGGACCTTGACACTCTCCCAAGCAGAGAGGTTTTTCCTTCTTTCCCACCTGGCCATCATGGCCACCTTATTGAGCCTTTACATCACTGAACTTGGCTTTGGTGGCCCAGGGTGTGTCATAATGGAGTCAGGTGCAATGATGTGAGCCTTCTGAAAACAACCCCCTCTGGGTCTAGCCTAATAGGGCAGAGGCTGAGATGGCTCAGGGGTGTGGGGTGGGCCAGGCTCCTCACTATTGGTAGAGTCTTGCTTCCTTTCACCATAACCTAAAACTTCTATTGGCTTCCTGTTGTTGGACCCAGGGTGTATACTGTGCTAGACCAGGAGGTCCAAACCCAACCTGGCACTAGGCTGGTTGTACATGTGACTTGATGAGGTCTGAATCTACCCTTCTCTTATCTGATGCAGTTTAGAAATTTTCATAAGGCAAGTATGCACATGCGTGGTACATACACACGAGTGTGTTTGTGTGTGTTTATGACCTCATCTCTTCCTATCTTGAAGAAATGCACAACCTAATTGGAAGGTGAAGTTATTGCAATAACCT
>CABHPR010112831.1:0-16078 GCA_902168415.1 Peromyscus melanophrys | reverse complement strand
GAGAGAGAGAGAGAGAGAGAGAGAGAGAGAGAGAGAGAGAGAGAGAGTCATAGTCCTTGGAATACACAGCTCTAAATAGGATGTCTCCATCAAATCCCTCTCCTCAGAGCTCAGGGAATGGTTGAAACGAAGATAGAAAGAATGTAAGGGCCAGAGGGGATGGAGAACACCAGTAGCACAAAGACCTCTGAGTCAACTAAGAAAGGCTCTTATGAACTTGAGAGATTGAAGCAGCAAGCACAGGGCCTGCATATTTCTGCACCAGGTCTTCTGCGTATATATTACAGCCTCAGTTTCTTGTTCTTGTGGGACTCCGATTACTCTGCTCATTTCCTTCTTTTGAGTTGCCTTGTCCAGCCTTGATGTGATGGATTTTGCTTTTTCCCTTATCCTATTTGGTTATATTTGGTTGTTGTCTCTTAGACACCTACTCTTCTCTAATGATATACAGAAAGGAAGTGGATCTGGAGGAGAGAGGAGGAAGGGAGGAACTTGAAAGAGTAGAGGGAAGAAAAACTGTGATGAGGATATATAGTATGAGACAAGAATCTATGTTCGATAAAAGGGAAAATGAAAAAAAAAAGATGGCTTCATGTTTAAAGAGTATTCTTTAGTTATGAAAAGATTACATTTACTGCAAATCCCTTCAAACTGTCATGTAAGACAAGGAGGTAATAAGTGAAAAGAAAGAAAGGTTGGAAAGGAGGGAGGAAGGATGGGTGGCAGAGTAGAAAGGAAGAAGAAGGGGCAAAAGAAAACTAAAGCCAACACTTATCTATCATCCGAAATACTAACATTTTGATCTACCTTTTGTAGAAACATGCTCTTATTTTCAAGTAAAAGTAAAATGATTTGCAATGAGCTTTTATTTTAACATCTTGTTTCAGGAAGCAAGTGATAATTTTTCAAGCACATAACTGTTGATGGTTTCAAGGATTTCCAGTATATATGAGCAATTTTACCATAGGCATTTCACAATGCACTTGGTTAACACATCTATAGAAACTCATGATTGTATGCTCACCAAAAAAAAAAAAAAAATACAGAAAAAAAATGGAATTATACCTGGTCTTTAGAAAGGTGCTTCACATGATGATCACAGCCCAGCCAGGCTGCCTTGTGTCCCATCCCAAAGCGTCAGAGGATGTTGTGTCTCCTCTTGTGTAGAAACAAGGAGACGGCGTCCCGCTTCTCTCGGTTATATGCAAACCAAGTTCATGTTCTTAATCTCTGCTCCATGGAGAGGTAAAGACACACTCCCCACCACACGCAAAGCTCCTTTATGAGAAGAGGCCATATGTGCCCTGAAGCTTCTCGTCTGGTTTTCATTGTGTAATCTGTTTTACAAATTGGGAAAAAAGTGCCTACAAGTATAATCATTTAAATTCATTAAATTTGTTGAATTCGGTAAATGAATCCATCTGTTACACAGGATACCTGTGTTTGTAGTCTTACCAAAATCCGTGGAAATTAATATAAAAAACAGAAGACTCTCTATGTTTTGAAAAACATATGGAACATCGAACATGAGTGCTGTTCCAGATCTCTAATTTTCTTAAGAGTTCTTTGCTTTTTAATTGTTTGGGAATTTCATATACCATGTACTGTGTTTGGATCAAATCCACCCAACATTCCTTCCCAAAAATTTCTTCCTCTAACTCCCTACCCACATCCTGCCTCAACTTCATGTGTTTTCTATTTTTAAACTTACTGAGTCTACTTAGTATTGCCAGTAGGTGCCTGAATGTAAGGACCTTCTATTGGAACAACGGTAACTTCTCATGAAATGTATCCCTTAGCAAACTGACTCTCACTCTCCAAGCAGCCATCAATTTCAATAGTTCTTTAGCAAGGGGTAGAACTTTGCAATCCCCTCTTGAGCTTGTACTGGTCTTAAGCATCTATTCACAGCCATATTGAGTCCATGTGTGTAATGGAACTGTCATAATGAGCAACTTCTATTCAATGGCAGAAATCCACTACTTCTGCCTGTTACACAAATCCTAAATAATCTTACAATAAAAACCTGGAGCCAGATAATGGAGTAAATGCTGAAAGGTCAGAGAGACAAAGGAACAAGCCACAGTCACATGTCACTCACCTCCATAACTCCACAAATTCTCTGACTGAATGCCTCTGACTCCTCAGCCAAAAGGGTTTCCTAGTTCTTGTCTCCTCATGCCTTAAATGCCTTTCTCTGCCTAGACATTTCACTTCCTGTTTCAACCTTTCTAGTGCCGGGATTCATAGTGTGTGTGCTTCCCAAGTACTAAAGTTAAAGGTGTGTGCCACCACTGCCTGGCACTGTTTCTCTCCTAGACTGAGTTAATATCATGTAGCCATTATGGCCTTGAACTCACAGAGATCCAGATGGACCTCTGCTTCCCAAATGCTAAGATTAAAGGGGTGTGCCACCACTTCCTGACCTCTATGTTTAACTCTTTGGCTGGCTCTATCCTCTGATCTTCAGGCAAGTTTTATGAGAGTACAACAAAATAACACCACATCTGCCTCCTCCACTCTTTCCACACTCTCTTGCATAATGATCTCTGACTCTTAGTGCAAGGAACTATAATATATGTCATTACAGCAGAACACTCCATAGCCTAACACTCTCTTCACATTGACCAGTTGTGGGTCTATATATTAATCACCATCTTCTGAAAAAAGAAGCTTCCTTTAGAGGGGTAAGAAATGCATTAATCTATGGATATATAGACAAGAACATGAGGTTAGCGTAATACTACAATGTATAGGAGAATAGTGGTATTACACTCACCACTAAGGTCTATGATTTAGCCATTCATGTTTTTTTATTGAGGGGGGATCTGGCTAACAACACTAAGCAATTCATTGAAAACACATGAAGGACTGAAAAGAGACTTGAGTCGGAGTGGTTTAACTAAGAGGGATCCTATATTTGAATTCTCTTCTTTTCCCCCTGTATCTGCAATCTCTTTGTAGTTGGTGGTGTATTTGTTTTCTGTCTGTTGTGTGTGTCTGTCCTGTTACTGTTGCCTTTATTCCTTTCTGAACAGTCTGTCTATGTGCCTACATTTGTCATCCATTCTGTCACTAACAAAAACGGCTATTTATTTATCCTATATTTATTTTTATTTAACTGCACGGAAAACATAGTATGGGGAAAAGGCCAAGGAATACATTTTATAGAAATAATTAACAAACTTTTACAAAGGAAAATGTTACTTTACTGACCTCAACTGACTGAGAATAGCACTCAAAACAACAAAGAGATATTAGAAAACCAATCTTAAAGTGTTATTAGGTTAAAATAAACAATAGGATCCTCTGATCCATCATAGCACACAAAGGCCCTGTACAATGGAGGTAAGTGAATTCTTTAAGGAAGCTACAACATGAAGCAGATGCTGAGCCTCCATGTATGACAGTGGCATGGATATGGGTTTAGCCACAGGTGGAGTCCCTACTCTGCTGGCTAAGGTTTTGTTTCAGTCTGTCTGCAGCAAACTCCATAGGTTTTGGGCTTGAATTCATTGGCACAAGACAAGACTCTCTGAACCATTAGCAGAAGCACTAAAATAAAATTGTGGCCTTAGGAATCTGAAGAGCTTATACATGACAAAGACCATCATCATTAAGGTAAAGTGACAGCCTACAGAATGGGGAAAGAATTTTTTTACCAAGTACACATCCAATATAGGGCTAATTGACAAAAAAGAACTAAAAAAAAAACTGGACATCAAGAAGCAAACCCAATTTAAAAAATGGAGTATAGCTCTAAACAGAGACTGCCCAAAATAGGAAACTCACATAACTGAGAAACAATTAAAGACAGGTTCAGCATCCTTACTCGTCAGGGAAACGAAAATCAAAGGTACTTTGAAATTTCAGCTAATTCCAGACATAATGGCCAAGATAATTAAAACAAATGACAGCTCATGCTGGAGAGGATTTGGAATAACAAAAGTACTTATCCATTTCTGGTGGAAGTGAAAATTTTGTATGGCTACTATAGAAATCTGCACGGCACTTTCTCAAAAAGATGAGGAACAATCTACCTCAAGATTTAGCTAAACCACTCTTGGAAATATATCCAAAGAACACTACACCCTACTACAGAGACAATTGATCAACCGTATTCATTACTGCTCTATTTACACTAGCCAAGTATTGGAAACAATCTTCATTTGCCTCAACAGATAAGTGGATAAAAAATGGTACATTTACACAACGGAATATTACTCAGCTACTGAAAGAAATGAAATTTGCAGATAAATAGATGGAGCTAGAAAAACAATATCCAGAGTGAAGTAATCCAGACACAAAATGAGAAATATGTTATGTATTTGCTTAAATGTGGACAAAAACATAAGTCACATATAAAGAAACACACATCATAATAATATTTGATTAAATCAAAGACAACCATGCTACAGTCTGTAGAATCACAGGGGTTAGGTATAGCTTTAGGGACTAGAGAGGAGAGACAGTTCCCCCTTGAAAGGGGAAATAATAGATAATCATGGATGGATGTGGTTACAGGGACTGAAAGGGAAGGATCAAATGGAAAGGTTGATGGAAGGTTAGGGAGGCAGGAATACAGGAAATGACACCTGAAATTAAGAGCCATTTGGTGAGTCATATGAAAATCTAATACACTGGGAAGAATACAAGCTGAAATGAGACTGGAACTGGAAAACACATTGTTCCAGTTAGACACTGCAGAAGAAACTTTAAAAGTAGAATGAATCAAGTAGAAGACAGAACATTAGGACTTGAAAAAGTAGAGTATCTAGACAAAGAAGCCAAGACTATGAAACATTTTTTAAGCAGAGGAAAGAAACCTCCAGGAAATGTGGAATGCTATCAAAAGCCAAAATCTGCAAATTTCAGAAATATATGAGGGAGAGGACTCTCAGGTCAGTGGCATAGACAAGATTTTTAATAAGATTAGAAAAGAAAAATTTCCCAAACCAAGGAAACTCATATAAATTCAAGAAACATAAAGAACTTCAATTATGCAGGAAAAGAAAATACTATCCTATCAAATAGCATAGATAAAACACTAAAAATACAGATATATAAAAAATATTTAAAGGCACAAGGACTAAAACATAAGTCACATATAAAGAAACACACATCATAATAATATTTGATTTCTCAATAGAAACTCTCTCTGAGTTCAAGGCCAGTCTGGTCTACATAGTGAGTTCTGGGACAACCAGGGCTATTTGTAGTGACCCTGTCTCAAACAAAAATACAGACAACTAACAGAAACAAGAACAACAAAAAGAAGTAGAGAAAAATTGAAACAATCTTGTCTCCTATCCAACTACCATATTTTAGGTTCTGCAAGAAAAAATATGCATCAGGTTCAGCTGTGGGCAGAGCTCTTCCCTCTGCTTCCATTATGGCATCTTTGCTACTGTCTTTTGATGAGAGAGATGTCTTGTGGAGGGTAAAAGAGACAAATGCTGCATGAAGCCTGATTCTGAAAAGTCTTAATCCTGCTCAGGAGGATTAGAGAGATACTTCCATGTCTTAATTATCTCTTAATGACTTTACATCTGGATTCTCTTATACTGCCATGAAGTTTCAACACCTGAGTAATGCAGGGTACACACTCAAAGCACAACATCATTCAAATACAATTCGTGTTTGAAATTCAGGATTTCGCAAGAGGCACTATACAGCAGTAAAAACTGTAGGCAGGAAGGAGAACAGTTCCTCTTTCGTAAATTTTCTGTTTTCATGGACTTTATATAATTCTACAGGAGATACACAAGTTGAAAATAAATAACAATACCATTTATTATCTTAAATAGAGAACTGGCATTGATACCTGTTTCTCAACCGCAATCATGCACAGAAATCCTCTTTCTGGGCTTATGGTTATCTGCATCATCACTGCAGAATTTATAGTGGCAGATTTATCTTTCTGTCTTTCCATGACAATGCTGTCTCAGGATTCGCATCCCTTCTCTGCCTTCAATGCTATACTCAGAGACATCTATTTAAGTCACGAGAATAGCCACACATTCTGATGTCAGATTTCATTAACATTTTGTAGCGTAATCATCACTTTATTCCATTTTTGAAAACCAAATTTTATGAGTGCATTATGAGCATCACAGCAAGTTAGACAATGTCATCTGGATATATTAATATTAATAGTGCACTCTCTTACCTGAGCTGTTATTGTTATGATGTAAAATACTACAGTTATTTTAATTTTACATCCTCTATGTTCTTCTAGTTGTTTTTTCCTTCCTTATTCAGCATGGGCTTGCATTGTTTCCTTTACAGATGTCTAATTGGCATTTTATCCTTACTAACTTTAGATAAACTAATGTACATTAATGGACCAAGTTTTCTTCTTTGCAACACACACACACACACACACACACACACACACACACACACACACAAATATATATGTGTGTGTGTGTACATATGACAATCATCAATCACACTCTGGCATACTTCTACACTCATAAAGTTATCATTATCTATTTATATCTGTTAACAAATAAAATACTGAAAGTAGAAGAGCCTTTTATTTAAAGTTCATTGAACTTAAAAGCACCTTTTCCCTCCTTGAAACAGTCAAGTCAAAAGTGACTCAACTTTCTCACTTTCTTATTTTCTGTGTTTGAGAAACAGGTAGTTCAGGTGGCTTTGCCATTGTTATTTATTCCTCTTTTTTTCATTTCTTTTTGATTCTTCTAAACCTATCCTTGCCTATGTTACACATTTCTCTCACATAGTTTTCTAATTGGCCCTCATACTTACATAACAGGATTCAAGTTGTGTTGTTAAACTATAAAGAGAAAGTGAATAATCATATCAAAAAAGAAAACAAATAACTATGTGTTTCTCTTCTCTCTTGCCATTTAATGTTTCTCAAACTCCCCAATAACACACACACACGTACACATGGACATGTGAGATGAGAGCGTTTGAAGACAGCCAAGTGACAGTCATTTTCTTTTCTATGCTTTGCCTAACAAAACCTTTCTAAGTCACTTGATTACCAACTTTATATTTATCATTCATTAGATTTGTTATACTGGGAAGACATTTTATAATCATTCAAGATTTTACCTTTATTATACTATAAGATAAAATCTTAAATGAAGAAGTATACATGTTATTTATGTTAAATATATAGAATGATGTCTGTCAGAGCACAGCAATGAATAAATAACAGTTGTCATTGCTAGTATTTATACCAGGAGAAAACTTGATTCCACATTGTTACAGCCCCTGAGGCTTTTCAGACAGACAATAATCTTGTTGCTCTTTTTTTCTTCTGAATACTGTGAATTAGTTGTTTACAATAAAAAATGATTTAGCTGGCAGTTCTTATTCTTACACTTACAACAGTAACATTCCAATTCTACCTGGAAGATTTTTATTTAAAAATTGCTATATAGATTTTTTTTTTACAATCAGATATTAATTTTGTTGTCCACAATTATAATGATAATATGTCTGGTTTTGATCACTAATATTCGATGCTTTTGATGGAAGAAGACAAAAAGGACAGCTTTGATCTGCCTTGCAAGAATTTATCAGTCTGAAAGAACACTCCAAAGCATGGCAACATATTTATTCCACAATTGATATATCAAACAGTAGGTGACAGGAATTATCTAGAGGAGGCAGTTTATTATAAGCATAGAATTATAATTGGCATAACCTTGGAAGTATACGAACACTGCCTTTTGTATTTAATCGAGGATAATCTCAATGTTCTCCCTTGGTGAATGTCAGTTCTACCACAGGAGACTCCTGTAATATGGGGAGATGAATGTTCCCTGAAAGTACCTCCGTCATGATCAGTTGAACATAGGACAACTCATGAACATAAATAAGCATGTTGCAATATTCCTTGGAAACTGTGAGTTTTCTCATTTTCATGTGGATTATGAAGTCCCTCAAAGGCTTGTCACGAAAACCAAATTCAGAGTAAGAAGCACATAGCACAGATAAAAATATGAAATATCTTTTCCATGGTACAGAAAGAAGTGAGGAAATAGAGATAGGTGCATCAGTCCTAAAGATAGTAAAGAAAGTGGAGATAAAGAATGGCACTCATTGAAGGCATGACAGTGATGATAAATGATCAAAGCTTTGAACTGAAAGAAAACCATCAGATGTTTCCTATGGAATTAGAGATTTCCATTAGGAAGGAACCCTAGCAGTATAGTAGCTGTATCACCCCCAAACACGTTTGTTACGTGGTGATGTCAATAGCTGTGGAGCCCCCTTATTCAGACTAGGCCCTCTGGATATGCGAGACAGTTGTTTAGCTTGAACTGTTTGGGGGTCCCCCAGTTAAGGGGATCAGGATCCATCGTGGTGCATGAGCAGGCTTTTTGGAGCCCAGTGCCTAAGGTGTGACACCTTGTGCAGCCTTGGTGCAAGGGGGAGGGGCTTGGACCTGCCTCAATTGAATATGCAAGGCTCTGTTGACTCCTCATGGGAGACCTTGACTTCCAGGAGGTGGGAATGGGGGTGGCTTGCCGGGGAGGACTGGGGGACAGGGTGAGATAGGATGGGGACATCTGTGGTTAGTATGTAAGATGAATAGAAATTTTCGTAATAATGATAATAATAATAATAATAATAATAATAATAATAATAAAATTGAAAAAAGAAAGAATTGTGTAGTGAAGCTGCAATAATACTTGAGAAACTTCTCTAAATTATGCTTCCCCACCAGGTGATGGTGTAGGAGTGTCATTACATCAAGAATAATTTTTTTCTGAGATTCTTATGCTGGTAAACAATGAAGCCAGCTGAGGCCACCACAAGATAAAGAAGTACTAAAGAGCATCATGCCATCACAAGAAAAACATAGTGATGGCTCCCATGTATATGTTACATTTCTAGAATGTTACTATATATGACAAAAGAAAATTTATTAATGTGTCAAAATGGTGTCATAAGATGTAGAGATTACTGTAGATTCCATAAATCTTATCAATGTAATTTCATAGAAGTTGGGGTGATAGTCAATGGATGTGAAGAAAATGATCCTGAGCCAGAGTATAAGTGTCCTACAAAATGAGGAATGTAGACAAGATAAATTTCCCTAAACTCTCCAGAAAAATTTCAACCTGAGGTAAGACTGTTACCTTACCCCAAAATCCACTTTGTCACTTCCAACACATGAATACACATCTGTGAATCAGAGTGCAGAATTTCTGCAGAAATATTTATGTTATATTTCCCAATCTTGGAAATTGAGAAGTAAATTGACATTGCTTTTAAGTTTATGATATTTTTGTTGTATTGGGGCATTGTAGTTAGTACAACCATTTTGACACTCTACAATTACATATACATTAATAAAAGCAGAATAATAATAAATATATCATCAGAGACTGAATATACATAAATATGAAATTCTTGACAATCATAGTATCAGTTATCAAGTTTAATCTGTGAATGTCCACTCCACTAAAGTTTTTCAAAATTCTGATTTGACAAGCAAGAAAATTTAATTCATTTAGTTTGTGATTGTTTTTATTTAAGAATTCAAAAAACATTTTTTTAAAATTTTACAAAGATTAAAATGATTGTTTGAAATAAACATCAATGTATTACAAATATAATTTTACTTATACATAATCATTCTTCTGAATATGTTAGCCAAATAAACTTTGTTTTTGCTATTTTCTTCTTAAACTTGTAATAATATCAGCAACTGTGTGTTTTATATAACTGGGGATTTATCTTTGGAGAAATAGCTGCATGATATTCATATGTGAAGAGACTATTTCTTCATTTGTTTTAGCTCCAATCTGTATGATGGAGTTACATTTGTGCAATTTTAAATATTTTTTTTGCCAGTTCAGAGATTTATTTTCATTTATTCAGCTTCAAATACATCCTCTGGTACAAAGTTCTGTAGAATCCTTAAGCTGTAATACTGTAGCTTTTGCTATCTCCTTTTTTTCCCTTGAATACACATCAATTGACATGATACTAATGTCTCAGTATTTTTTATCTTTCATTTTTATTTTAAGGAGTGCTATATTTGAAATAATAACTGAAGCTTGACATCATTTCTGAAGATACTACATATTAATTTTGTTTCCAAATAGCCTAAAGTAAATGCTATACAATTAATGAAAGTTTAGCCTCCTACTAAGAAAATATTTAAAGAAAATTTAAAAATTTAGAATCAGGTGGTAGGAAGTATATTTTATGTATAGTAGTAATTTTCCTGAAGAATTCTCAGTCACTTTAAATGACATTTATAGTTAGAGATGGTTTATTCTTAAAACAAATTTTAAATTATGATGGCAGATTTTTATTAGCTTATTTAAAATATTGTCAATTTACTCTGCAAGTTTTAATGTTGA
Organism: Peromyscus melanophrys; assembly: GCA_902168415.1. Lineage (NCBI taxonomy): Eukaryota > Metazoa > Chordata > Mammalia > Rodentia > Cricetidae > Peromyscus > Peromyscus melanophrys. The sequence goes on along the minus strand of CABHPR010112831.1, from coordinate 5,720 downwards.
CCTTTATAATTGCATAATACCATTTTATGTTAAGTAGAAATCTTGTTACAGTATTAATATTCTCATCACTATACTTAGCTCAGCAATTTAATTTTAACCAAAAATTTCTGTACATGTAACTGATATAACCGTCTCCATATAACTTTTGGGTATGAGAAATGTCTATAAATATGTTGCCTCTCACACTTGTGTATACTCCACTGACTTGTTTAAAAACTACCAAGGAGCAATAGCAACATATGTACTTGCAAATATCTAGATTCTGAACTCATTCAATTTCCAATATTAAAAAAATTTAATCCATATTATGGAAAATTTCCATGTTAAATTGTTTTAACAGATACAAGATTTATTCTCAATGACCTGTGATGCTCTTCCATTTTTAGATAATTCTTCAGATCCAATCTTTAATATTAACATTTCAAGTACATTTCTAATGTTTTTTTACTGTTGTTTGAAATTGACACCTTTCACTTTGGAGCACAGTGAAAATCAGTTTATTTTCTACATAGCAAATAAATCTGAAAACTAGGGCAAGTATAAATGAAATAGTATGCTAAAAACAGAATAGTAATGTGCTAATCACTGAACTTGCAGATTTCTCAGTATTTATTAAATAGCATTTACTCTGGCATTCTCATCTTTTAATTTTTCCACTAGTAATGAGAAATAACAGTCCTTTAGATGAACTTAATATATGTGATTTAGACTACAGAAAATAATTAATTAAAAGGGATATATGCATTTAATAAATATTGTAAAAGATACATATATGTACAAGTTGTGCCAAGTGGTAACATTGTAAATAGAATCCATATGTGTAATGTATGTACAAAAATAATGACTTATCTAGTTCTGCAGGTATGCTGTTCTAGTACAATTCTAACAAACATCAAAGCATAGCATAGCAAAAACATAACAAATAATCATACTAATTTAACCAGAAATTAGTTTTTGACCCAGAGTAGTCAGGGTAATTTTAAACATTCTAATATATATATATATATATATAACATACATGTATTTATATGTAATTTTGTGATTGATAAATATATGTGGACCACATGCACACAGGTGCCCATGGAAGCTAGAAAATATAGGATCTCCTGTGTCTTAGGGTAACTATTGCTGTGATGAAACACCATGACCAAAAGCAAGTTAGAGAGCAAAGGGTTTATTTGTGTCAAATGTCTACATCATAGTCCATCATTGAAGGGAATCAGGGAAGGACCTCAACGAGGACTGAAACCTGGAAGCAGGATCTGATGCACAGACCATGGAGGGGTGCTGCTTACTGACTTGCTCCCCATGGCTTGCACAGCCTGCTTTCTTGTAGAACTCAGGACCATCAGCTCAGGGATGTCACCACCCACAGTGGACTAAGTGCTCTGCTATCTATCACTAATTTAGAAAATGACCTACAGCTAGATCTTATGGAGGCATTTTCTCAATTGAGGTAACCTCCTTTCAGATAGCACCAGCTTGTGTCAAGTTGGCATAAGACTAGCCAGACAAATTTACCCCTTGTCAGCTTGACACACAAACACATCCCCATTAAGCCATATATTCTCTTTCTTATTCATCTTATTTACATTAAAAACATAAATAACTTTAAAAGTCCATAGTCTTTACAAACTCAAACACAGTAAAATTTAGTGAAAATCAAATTAAATACCTTCCTCAAGAGAGAAGAGCAGGACACAGTCATGACCTGAACTAAGCAAAACCAAACTCCAAAAGTGTAAATAACACAATGTCTAATTGGGATCCAGTCATGATCTTCTGGGCTCCTCAAAGGAACTTGAGTCACTTCTCCAGGTCTGCTCTTTGCAGCACACACAGCTGGTCTTCTAGGCTCAGGCCTGCTCCATTCCACTACTGCTGCTGTTCTTGACAGTCATCCCATGTTACTGGAATTTCTAAAACATTGCAGTCTTCTGCTGAAACTTGGCTACATTTTCATCAATACCCCTTATAGGCTTTCTTCATGGTGCCAAAACTCAATTTCTCTGCATGAGTCCTTCACTCCTGGGCTTTCAACTACCATTGAGATTGCACCTTCACCCATGGGCTCTTCTGGCCTTTCAAAGTGCTGAGCCTCAGCTTCTTTCATCACTTCTTCATGCCTTCAAAGTCAATATCAGTACCACCTAAGTGTAAGAGTCACATTACCAAATTCAGCTGCCAGCCTGTGGTACAACCTTGGTTGACTCTGTCACAGCTTCTGTGTGCTGATTCTCAGGAAACACCATTACTAAATTATCAGCTCCAAATAACCAAAATTGAGTACCTCAGCAAAAGCAAAGTTTTCACTTCAGTAATTCTTATTAATTGTGGCTGATTCCTAAACCCCAGACAACCAGAAAGACAGAATCATATCTAAATAGCAAACAGCTCTGATAGAGTCTTTAAATTTCCCTTTAAAATTTCACAAGCCAGGCCTCCACCATCTGCATTGTGCTGGGGATGTGTTTCTGTATGCTGTGAATGTGTTGCTCTGATTGATTGATAAATAAAACATTGATTGGCCAGTAGCCAGGCAGGAAGAATAGTATAGGTGGGATATGCAGAGAGGAGAATTCTGGGGAGTGGAAGGCTGAGGAGTCGGGAGACTCTGCCAGCCACCGCCATGAGAAGTAAGATGTAAAGTACCAGTAAGCCACAAGCCACATGGCCACTTATAGATTAATATAAATGGGTTAATTTAAGATATAAGAACTAAATAGTGAGAAGCCTGTCACGGCCATACAGTTTATAAGTAATATAAGTTTCTCTGCATTTACTTGGGTCTGAGCGGTTGCAGGAGCTAGGTGGACACAGGAAAAGAAACAGCTACAAATGGCACCCAATGTGGGCCAGTATTGTCTCAGCCAGTTCCTTGAAACCATTCTGGATGTTCGATCATCTGGGCCGTGGTGTCATTGGAGACTTTTCAGAGGGTCTTGGCTAGTCAAACCTGATGTATCTTAATCTGGAACAAATCCATACCCTCTTGCTTTCTGTAGAAACAAAAGCAGAGCCTCCTTTCCAAAGCAACATATCCTTAGATCCAAATTTTAAAGTCAAAATACCTTTAAAATATACATATTGGCTTAACTTATCTGCCTTTACAATTAAATGTCTTTCTGCAGTTAAAAATCCCAAAGAAAACACAATCCAGATTCTCTGTGTGATATCCAACTTTTCGTGGCTTATTTTTATACTACTTTTACTTTCTGTTTAAAGACTTTATTTTTTTAAATTAGTTTTTATATAACTGTATATATATATTTCTTTTTTTCTCTCTTCCAAGCCTGCATACATTTTTACACACAATGTAAACTATTCCATCTGAATCTGTCTTTTGTGAACCTCTTGCTTTAACTGCAACATTACTAAGACTGAAACATCAGCTGTGGCTGCTGGCTCCATGCAGCATAGTACACAGCTTAGAGACACCTCTGTGTAACATGGCGTAGGTCAAGCCTGCATGCCATGAACCTGCCATAGAGTAGCTCAAGCCTGCAGGCTGTGCCTAACTTGAGAGAGACAACTAGGAAGCTGTTTTTAGCTCCATTTTAGAATCTTCTTTCTCAGGTTAAAGGATGACTGTCCAGGCTGCCAGCTGTCTCTATCTACTCTTGCAAGACTCCCGAAAGTTGCTTGCATCCTTTTCCCATTTCTCAGGTAATAGTATATCCTTCTGAGGTCTTTGATGTAGTTGAACACTAGATAGTTAAAATTTCCTTAGTTATGATAAAAGATAAGTTAGATATAAAACCTTAGACTCACAAATATAGGATAAATAGGATATCTTCTTTAATTTTGCCAATCACAAATAGACTAGATATTATAACTATAATTCTTGCTTGATAATTGTTTCTTTATATGTAATTTTACTATGCTAAAGTTAAAACCTTCCTTTTTGAAAAAAAAGAAAAGAGGAAGTGCTGGGAATGTCTTTCTGTATGCTGTGAATGTGTTGCTCTGATTGATTGATAAATAAAATGCTGATTGGCCAGTAGCCAGGCAGGAAACATAGTATAGGTGGGATAAGCAGAGAGGAGAATTCTGGGGAGTGGAAGAATGAGTCAGGAGATGCTACCAGCCACCTCCATGAGAAGTAAGATGTAAAGTACTAGTAAGCCACAAGTCACGTGGCAATTAATATAAATGGGTTAATTTAAGATATAAGAACTAGATAGCAAGAAGCCTGTCACAGCAATACAGTTTATAAGTAATATAAATCTCTGTGTTTTTACATGGGTCTGAGCAGTTGCAGGAGCTGGGTGGACACAGGAAAACTCCAGCTACAGCATTGCTCTCAACATTTTTGTCTTCCAAACTCCCACAGTACATCCCACTAAGCTCTCAGCGTTCAGTGACTTTTCTAGCCCAAAGTTCCAAAGTTCTTCCATAATACTTCCCCAAACATGGTCAGATCTGTCATAGCCATACCCCACTCCTAATACCAACTTGTCTTAGTCCAGGTTTCTATTGCTGCTATGAAGCACCATGAACAAAAACAACTTAGGAAGGGGAGGGTCTATTTGGATTACACTTCCACATCATTGTTCATCATTGAAGAAAGTTAGGACAGGAACTCAAACACAGCAGGACCCTGAAAGCAGAAGCTGATGCAGAGGCCATGGAAGGGTGCATCCTAGTCATCCTGTGACCAGGATGAAATAAAATTGACAGCTTCCTTAGCAGCTTAGGTTTCTAAGTTTGTGCAGATATGGGCAGAACAGACTTTTTGAGATTTAAATCTGAATTTCTGTCTCATTATTAATTGTCATATGATAATGTCTGTCTTTCTCTTGGGGACTTTCCCATGTTCTGTCTTACGTAAACTGTTCTTCATATTCAAAGCAGAAGGAGGTAGAAATTCTCTTACATATCCCCATCTTTGACTTCTTGCATATTAAGAGATATCAACAGACAAATGGAATTATATGTGTTTAAGGCCCATTGTCAAATACAGAAGTCATCTATGATACTGTTAATTGGGGCATGAACCTCTAAGGGAGCACTTACTACAATTTTTCTGATAAATGTTCATAGTATTAAACTACCTTGTAAGTACTTATCTTTATATATATAGATAAATGAATCCTTCAACCTTCATCAAAGAAGATTCTTTTTGTGGTAAATGGAAATTAATGCAAAGACTCACAATTTGACAACATAAAAGCCAGAAGTAGTGGATGTCTGATAAAAAAGATTACTTATTGGACATGACAGGACCATGTGCATATGAACTCACAACACAGTAGTTCTAACTGAATGTACAAGATTTTTTACAGTATCAAGCCAGCCAAAATCCCAGCATAAGTGTGGTTGTGACTCCTATCTGGCACAGAGGAGACAGAAAGATACCTGGATTTGATGGCCAGCTTCTCTAGGTGACTTAGAGCCCCAAGTTCAGTGAGATATCCTGTTTCAAAGAAAAAAATGTGAGAAACAATTAAAGAAGACACTTGGTATCAGCTTCTGCCTTCGATATATACATATACATGCACAGATGTGTAAATACAAAAAGACATAAAGCCACCTCCCCCACACACACATGGGGTGGGGGCACAGATTCCTGCAAAGGCTTCTGGGACCAAATATAAAAAAAGATTACTTGGGGAAAGGCACAAGGAATTCCCTATTGCCTATTAAAAAATTATTATACCTGCCATTCTGTCTATAACAATACATATATTGCTTTAGTGAACTTTTCTTATCGAGGCTGG
>CABHPR010112829.1:435-23064 GCA_902168415.1 Peromyscus melanophrys | reverse complement strand
GCTTGGTTAGGCTAGTGCCTTTCGCATTTCCCACCCTAGAGGGCAAAAGTTAGCTTTTCTGCTTTGAGTGGCATCCGGGAATGAGAACGAGAGTTTTGAAGCATTTTCCTGGGTAGGGTAAATCCGGAAGGAATGCGTTTGATGGGATGTTAATGACCAGAATACATTCCAATTCCTGGGCCTGCTGCTATGTGAGGAGGGACAGGAACACAGGGGTTAGAGATGGAAGACAGACAGGTGCAGGGAAGCCCAGTTCTTCCTTCTGGAAGCACAGAGAGGCAAAGTGACATGGGGGTAGAAAGCTGGACTGGAAGGTTGGGTCCCCCATCACAGCTGAATGAGAGCATTGGGGAGGGAGTGCAGCCCAGGGCCTTCTGTGCAGTAACAACTTCTTTGCTCTTGTGTCTGGGATGATGAGCGATTCAGGGACAGTCTCATGGGGCCCCCGTGAAGATTTGGGATCTATTGTGGAGCTCCACACTCCAGGCAGGTGGATACCTGTCAGCCCCAACAGCTTAAGTCCAAGCAGGGGATGTGTCAGGCAGATCTTTTAAGCCCACCCTGTTCTAGAACCTGTGCTCTCAGATGATGGAAATTTACTCCTAAGTCCCCCTCATAATAATGTGTGTGTCTATGTGGACATGTGTGTTCATGTACAAGTAGCAAAGGAAGATGGACTCTGGTTCCGAAGGCCTAGGTAGAACCCAGATAGTATTTATGTAGCAATATTGAGAAAACAGTCCTGTGATAAGACCTAGTGTTTTGATCTTGACACTTTCACAAAACCTTTTGGATACCATGTACGTTTACATGATCTTCAGAAAGAAAAAAAAAATCACAAAATTTCCACTTTTTGTATGCATCAAGGAAAGTATGAGGCAAGCGCCTTAACCTTCCAGAGCTTTCCTCTTACACCTGGTTCCATCCCTCCTCCAAGCCTGGTCCCTTGGGTAGCATCAGTGCATCTGCTGTGTCCACATGGCCGTGTCGAAAATCAGCTTTGCTAGAAGGAGGCACAGCTTCCTTCCTGGAGCAGCCCGTAGGCTTCAGTTCCTTCCATACATATTAGCTACTCTTCTCATTGCTGTCAGAAACAACTACCCCCAGAAAAGCAGCCTGAGAAAAGGGCAGCGAGGCATGTCGTGAAGTGAGGTGGCTGGTTTCATTGTGTCTCCATTCCGAAAACAGAGACATGAATGTTGGTGTCCGGTGATTTCTCCTTTCAGCTTCTTTTGTTCGGTGGTGACCCAGCTTACCGGATGGTGTCACTCATATTCAAGGTGATCTTTTTTGTTCCTCAGTTAAATTTCTCCGGGAATGGCCTCACATATGTGTACAGAGGTGTATCTCCTAGGTGATTTTAAACCCAGTGAAATTAACAGTGAAGACTAAAACTATCACTCTTACAAGTTCCCTTCTTTTGGTAGGAAATTCTATTGTCCCCTAGAGATGGGAGTGGATGAAGGAGGAACTGTCCAATCAACTCTCTCCCAATGCTGCCAGAGTAGGAAGCCTTTCTCTGTCTCAAGGTCACTCTCAGGATGCTTTTCTTAGACTACCTGGTAAAGGGCCTGGCACTGGCTATTTCTCACTGTGTAACAAGTTACCCCAAATTTAGTTACTTAGTAGTTTGTGTTTCTCATTCTATACTTGCAGGGATTTGCAGGATCTGGGAGAAGTCAGGGCAGTGAAAGGTTTGGGTGGGATTGTTCTACAAATAAAGACGTACGTTTGGCATTTAGATTTATACTTGACGTTTGATGAGTTGTAGAGCCAAATAACTGTTGATGCCACATTGGGGGTGTGTGGAGATGAAACTGAGAAAGACTGCAGAAATAACCAATGGAGACTGAGGGGAAGGGTACCGAGTGATTCGGGAAGAGATTGGGTCTGCGTACTGTCATGAAAACTACGAGGAAAAATGTTCCCAAAGTATAAAAATGCTCAGCTCAGCCGGGCGGTGGTGGCACACGCCTTTAATCCCAGCACTCGGGAGGCAGAGCCAGGAGGATCTCTGTGAGTTCGAGGCCAGCTTGGTCTACAGAGTGAGATCCAGGACAGGCTCCAAAGCTACACAGAGAAATTCTGTCTCGAAAAACCAAAAACAAAACAAAACAAAAAAAAGCTCAGCTCTACCAAAGCCCATTATGTTTTGGGAGATAAGAGGGTGGAGGCCTGGGGCATAAGTGGAAAGTCATTCTCCGATTTCAGCAGGGCCACTTCACCCACGCAGTGAAGGCAGGCAGAGTGGGAGGGAGCACCTGGTGGCAAGTTGGTAGGAAATTTAGAGGGAGATGAGAACATTCTTGGATCATGGACTCTTGGATCTTTCTGGAACTAGGAAGGACAGTAGCTGAGGGTGAGAAGGGGAAGCAGGCAGCAAGAGTTCGAAACCATTTCTTGGGAAATGAGAAAGTGGAAAGAGCAGCAAAGGGGAGGCCCTGGGGTGGGCTAGCAATGGGACACGCTTCTGAGACTGAAACAATAAGAAATAAAGGCTTTGGCAGCTCGACAGCCTGAGTGTCAACCCTAATTCCTGTCACTTAGTAGCTGTGTGCCCTTGGACACACAGGCTACTCCATAGACTTCACAGGCTCTAGTTTCTTTGCCCGTGAAATGGGGATAAAACGGAACTTTGTCAGAATTAATTAGTTAACATAAGATGTTTAGAGTGTGCTTGATATGTGGTATGGCATAGAAACATCAGTTATTCACATTTCATGGGAGACCTGAGCACGCAGCCAGATTAATCTTCCAGCAAGTCTAGTGGCTGAGGAAAGACCAGTTTTTGTCCTGTTGGTGCTGGGACTTAGTCATGCAAACATGGTAGACAGAAAGGGCAAGGCGGTGTGTTAGTTCCTTTCTTATCCATACAAAGGCAACGTGACGAGGGTTTGCTTGGGCTCCTGGCTCAAAGAGATGCCCTCCACTGTGGCAAGAGAAGGCCTGGCGGCAGGAGTGTGAGACAGCTTGTCTCATTGCACCTACAGCCAGCAAGCAGAGAGACATGGATTCTGGCATCAGCCTGTTTTCTGCTCTTCACTTAGCGGAGGATCTCAGCTCACAGCATGGTGCCTCCCACATTCAGAATGGCTTTTCCCTCCTCAGCTCCACCTTTCTGCAACCGCCCTCAGACAGATTCAGAGGTATGCTTCCATATTGACTCAATCCAATCGAATTGACAACGCAGATTAACCATCACAGGTGGGTTGCTAAGAATAATCATTTGGGACCATTGGAGTTTAAACAGGATTTAGCAGGAAAATGAGGACACTGTGGTGATGGATAGATAGGCAGACCGACATGGTTTGTTGGAGGTGAGGAGTTCCAGGGATGTGGAGGCTAGACGTTTGCATGGAGCTCTGACATGAAGCTCTACTCATAGTGACAGCCGTGGGCCAGGAGCTAACACTGTCAGTGACTGAGGAGCAGGGGCCAGGTCTCAGAAGCTGCCAGTACCTGGTGAGGGGAAGGCTGGCGTCGTCTGGTGGCCTGGCCTTCAGAGGAGGGTCAAGGAAGGGAAATGACGTGGAATCACAGGGGAAGAGATCAAGGACCTGCTTTCCGGCAGAAACCGGTGGACTCGGGGTGCAGCTGGGGCAGGGGACATCCTGGGCTTCCTTTCAGGGCCTCAGGGGACTCTCTGTTATAGGGCCAGGAGACAGGGTGCATTCTTTGCCTTTTTCCAATTAAACAGTCCTGGCAGAACTTCTGTAAATTGGTGTGTGTGTGTGTGTGTGTGTGTGTGTGTGTGTGTGTGTGTGTATGTGCGTGTGTATGTGTGTGTATGTGTATGTGTGTGTATATGTGTGTATGTATGTATGTGTGTGTGTGTGATGTGTGTGTATGTGTGTGTATGTGTGTGTGTATATGTGTGTATGTGTGATGTATGTGTATGTGTGTGTATATGTGTGTATGTATGTATGTGTGTGTGTGATGTGTGTGTATGTGTGATCTTTGTGTATGTGTGTGTATGTGTGTATGTATGTATGTGTGTGTGTGATGTGTGTGTGTATGTGTGTGTGTGTATGTGTGTGTGTATGTGTGTATATGTGTGTGTATGTGTGATATATGTGTATGTGTGTATATGTGTGTGTGTATGTATGTATGTGTGTGTATGTGTGATGTGTGTGTATGGTGGTGATGGGGAGTGTCCCTAATTTCAGCCACAGCCTCAACCTCAGCCTCACTTTTCCAGATCTTGAATGTAATTTGATCAGGTTATTCATGGCTCCAGGTGAATCCCAAGCCTTTTGATCTCTGATGATCATTCACTATCATGTGGTAAGTGCTATGTATAATGGGGTCATTTCTCCTGCTGCCAGTGACAGGTAGAGTGTGAAGTATGTGTGTGTGCATGCGTATACATGTCTGTGTGCACATACACGTGCATTTGTGTACATGCTTATGGACATGTATATTCGTGGACACAAGTCTGTACCTATTTGTGTACCTGTATATGTTCAAATACATATTTTCACCCATATGTAGATACATGTGTGCATGTACATGTGTAGTGTGTATGTGCAGGGCACACTTAATGACTATAAAAGCCAAGGTGGGGATTGTCTTAGGGATTCTATTGTTGAGCTAAAACACCATGACCAAAAGCAACTTGGGGAGGAAGGGCTTATTTCATCTTACAGATTGTAGTCCATCATCAACGAAGTCAGGTCAGGAACCTGAAGGCAGGAACTGAACAGAGGCCACGGAAGGATGCTGCTTATTGGCTTGCTCCTCATGGCTTGCTTGCTCAGTCTGCTTTCTTATACAACCCAGGACCATCTCCCTGGGGTTGGGACCACCCACAGTGGACCAGTTCCTCCCACATCAATCATTAATCAAGAAAATGCCTCACAGGCAAACTTGCGTATAGGCCAGTCTTCTGAAGGCATTGTTTCAACGGAGGTTTCCTCTTTCCAAATGATTAGCTTTGTGTCAAATTGACGTAAAATTAACCGACATGGGGATACTGATGCAGTATTAAAGAGTTTGGTATTCCAAAGCTAGGAGTCTTGCCTTTTATATTTTAGGCAGTGCATGATGAGTTTTAAATAGGAGGGTGACGTAATCAGATCTTGCACATTTTCTTTCCCTGTTTACAGTGTCACACCTGTTTAGTGCCTGGCCCACAATGAGCCATCAGCACATATTTGTTGAAGGAATGAATGTATTTATAAATGTTTTGACCTGTACCTTTCAAATGGAGAATAGACCAGAAGAAAATAAAGTAGGAAGACACGTTAGGGGAGCAACTTGAGGTGCAAGAGGGAAGGAGGGGTCTAGTTTCCATTTCCACTTGGGTGAGCAGGAAGGATGGCTGTGAACAGAAACTGGCATGGAGACAGAGGAGATCTTTCCAGAAGTATTGTGACAACAGATGTGGAACTGGGTTCCAGACAGGTTCAGTCTGATGAAATGCAGCAACACGGGGAGGAGCTTGTTAGTGAGCAGAAGGAGATGGGAATCCACTCTTAGAAAAGAGACGGGTGCTGGAGAGATGGCTCAGAGGTTAAGAGCACTGCTTGCTCTTCCAAGGTCCTGAGTTCAATTCCCAGCAACCACATGGTGGCTCACAACCATCTGTAATGAGATCTGGTGCCTTCTTCTGGCCTGCAGGGATATGTGCAGACAGAACACTGTATACATAATAAATAAATCTTAAAAAAAAATTCTTTAAAAAAAAAAAGAAAAGAGATAGGTCGGAGGAATGTACTTTGGTAATTTTCAAGGCGTTAGTGGTACTGAAGACATGGAGTGAGAAGGCTTTGGCAAAGTGGTTAATTCTGACCAAGCTCATTAAAAAAAATTGATAATTCAGTATCCCAATATCATAATGTGCATATACCTATGGGTTATTAAATGTCATTTTCTAGAAGATTGCCTAGTGAACAATAACAGAAGAGATTATTGTCATCAATGTGAACAGATGATGGTTTATCCTTTGTGTGTGTGTTCATGTGCACAGGCATGTGCACATGTGTGGCTGTGTATCTACACACCTGGGCATGTGTGTGGAGGCCAGAGGTCAGTCTCAGGTACTGTCAATAAATTGTTTTGAAACAGCATTTCTTGCTGACCCGGAACAAGCAGGCCAGGCTGCTGTCCGGTGAGTCTCTCTTTACTTCCCTGAACTGCCTCTAAACTCAGCTTTTTTACCTGGTTCCTAGGGATCAAACTCTCCTTGGGTTTGCAAGGCAATCTTAACCTACTAGGCCTTCTCCCCAGTCCACGATGCACCTTTTTTTTTTTTTTTTTTTTTTTTTAAGACAGGGTTTCTCTGTGTAGCTTTGCGCCTTTCCTGGAACTCACTTTGGAGACCAGGCTGGCCTCGAACTCATGGAGATCTGCCTGCCTCTGCCTCCCGAGTGTTGGGATTAAAGGCATGCGCCACCACCGCCCGGCGATGCACCCTTTTTATTCCCTTCCTTCTCTGTGGTCAAATACTGATGTTCGCATGGTATCCTCTCCTGATGGAGAGCTTGATAAACTTCACAAACCTTCCTGTACTTCTTTGCTCTCTTCATAGGAAGTATGGGACAGAATTTGGCAGTCTCCTCTTTGAGAGCATCTTTATGAGCTATAAAGGACATATAGAAGTTTGTACTTGTTCATGTGCATACACCTGTGATAGCCTCACTGTGGGAAAGGCACGCACCCATCGGAGCATCCCTGTGCCCCTTGGTTGAAATGTGAGATCTGCCCTCAAAAATTTAAGGGAATGAACATTGTGTTAGCTGTGGGTACAATGCATCCAGCAGATCTCTAGGATTTACTCCCTCACGTGACTGAAACCCCGCTGCCAACGAACCTCCACTTTCCTCTCCCCATGGCCCTTGAACAACTGTTTCCATGAATGAGGCTTTCAAATACCACAGAATGGAATCCTACAGTGTCATTTTTGACACTGGCTTATTTCACTAGCTGTAACTTGAGTGACAATTTCTCAGAGACTCGGAAGCTTCATTAAGGGCCTCTGTGACATGCATTCTGTGTGACAGGGCTGGGCTGGCCTCTGTTACTGTGGGGACATGTGAGGCTGCTGGCCTCTTCACTCTAAACAGCTCGTGCCCGCTGTGGTTTTGGTTGGCTTCCCTTGGGTCTTCCGCCCGAGCAGCAGCCACTTGGCATCTTGCCAAATGAGACTTGCGTAGGCTGGGGTCCTTTGAACCCAGTGGTTTGGAGATGGATTTGGTAGGCTCCACGTGGCTCCTGCAGCTTGAACTGTCATATATTCTCACTGGTCCTGTTGCTTTTCTTCATGTCATATCGTGAAGCCCCCAGCTTTCCTGTTTACCTCATGAACCATCTCCTCCGTCTGCAGTCTCCCTGTCCACAGTAGACACAGCTACATGAGCTGTCTCTTGGGGTACTTTTGTTTATTGATTGGTTTTGCTTTGTTTATTTCTTGGTACCAGGCATTGAATGTAGGTCTCTGTGTGTGCTTGGCAGAGTATATAACCTCCATGAGCTATAACCCCTGAACTATAACCTCCATGAAGTTCCTACTTTCAAATACTTTTTTTTTGTTGTTGTTGTTTTTGTTTTTCGAGATAGGGTATCTCTGTGTAGCTTTGGTGCCTTTCCTGGAACTCACTCTGTAGCCTAGGCTGGCCTCGAACTCACAGAGATCCGCCTGGCTCTGCCTCCCGAGTGCTGGGATTAAAAGCGTGTGCCACCACCGCCCAGCTGTTTCTTTTTTTTTTTTTTTTTTGGTTTCTCTGTGTCGCTTTGCCAAATACTTTTTATTTAGAGTCAATGCTGTCCTCAGTTACTAGATTGGCCTTGAAGTTGTAACCCTGCCTTAGCTTCCTGAGGAGCTGGGATTATCGACCCGAGTCACCAGGTAAACGGGATCTTCTCAGCTCTTTCTTTGACATGTCTGTGCCAGGGCTTCTGCGGACAGCCCTCCAGCATGAAATCCTTCCTGGAGGCCCCTGCCTCACTTCGGTGGTGGTCACAGAATCCGTCGTGTCTCCTATTCTTACTCTTGTTATGGGCTGTACTGCAATGAGGAGACCTGGAGCTGATGATCCAGAACCCTAGATCCACCCGGCAGACATCTCACCTGGTTTCTTTTGTCCGTGAATATGAGGGAGGAGGAGGAGGAGGAGGAGGAGGAGGAGGAGGAGGAGGAGGAGGACAGAGCTCACCTCAGAGTGGAGGGAAAGTGACTTTGGGCATGTGGAAATCTTTGCTGAGGAGAAACCTTGGGCAGGCAGCATTAGCTGTGCAGAGCCTCATAAAAACCAGAAAGCTGTTTGAGTCCTGCATTTTAAAAGACACTGTGCATCACTCCTAGGGGCTAAAACTGGAAACACCTTAACATCCCCAAACAGAGGCATCACGAATAATGATTCCTTCCTTGGATGGATTGTTGAGTAGCCTCTGAAATAATTATGAGGGATCTTTAACATTACGAAGAAGTGCAATATAATGGCTGAGCAAAAGTGATAGGCTGAAAAGGATATATGTAAGGATGGGTGGGACGAGAGTTGCATGATAACATTAGGATTGTGAGATTTAAAAAAAATTATCATTCAAATTTAATATAATGTTGATACATAATGTCTGTTATAAGAACCCATACAAATGCTTTTGACAAAGCATATACTTAAATTTGGGAAACATATACAAAGAGATAGCCTTCTTCCCCATGGCACGTGTCTCAAATTGCTTTCCTAAGGGGCTGGCAATTTGTTCTACTTCCTGTTCACAGTTTTCTAGTGACCACAGTGGCAGGCCACAGATGGAAAGCACTACGGTACTCTACTCATAAGGTAGAGTTTACACACAGCTTTGAACCCCACATACTTCACTCCATTTCCCGATTTGCACAATGCTCAGGTTCCCGATCCGAGCTTGCCTTCCTTGCCAAGTGCTCCATCATCCTTTGGTTTAATTTCTATTCTATAAGTCGTGTTAGGGTGACAGTGATTGCTGGGTATGCATGAAGGGCATTTGTGACAATGTGAAAACTCTTCCTTTTTCAGTGTGACAATTTGGACTGTTGCTCAGTGTGGGCCATTCACCCCCAACTACGGGGAGATTGAATCAATCATAATTTGGAGTCAGCTGTGGCCAGAGAGTTGAGTGCATGTTGTAACACAGTCTTTTATCACATTCTGGCATGAACTGGGACCCAGCTGTCAATAACAATAGAATAATGGAATCTTACAGGAGTGGGTGATTACCTTAACTCTTTGCTTCCAGCAGAGTCTCAAGTGCCAGTCACTCTCTTCAAAGTCTGGGTTCCTGGCCCCCGTTCCTAAGCTCTGAGCATTTGAGAGGAGATTGCCTGGACCGCTGATTGAGATCAGCCCTGGGAAATGCTGGCTGTTTCCCTGTGTGTTCTCTAGGTTCACAATGCCCCATTGTCCCAGAGGGAGCAGCACTTCCTCTTTCTGATTGATTAGTCATTGTGCGGCCATGCATTTTCACAGCTCCATTGCTCAGGAGCCAGCTGTCAGGCCATAAGGGGGTCTCTGGGCACAGACGGCCTAAATCTTTTCATGTTTGGTTTCCTGGGTATGAGCTGTTAGGGTTGTTTCTCCATATCTTTCCTATTTAACTAGCTGATTAATGTACAAGTCTACCCTAAATGTCCATGCAGGAAAAAGTAGAAAGGCTCCTTCGTGCCTGTTTGGTTTGTTCTAGAGATTTATTTTTAAAATTGGAATGTGATATATAGATAACACAGCCCACATGTGCTTTATGCCTAATAGGTCTTCATATTACATCTTTCATAATGAACAGTATGTTAGATGGAGTATTTCTTGAATAAATATAATATTCAGGTTCATGGTTGTTCCTGAGAGCTGTGCAATGCTCAGAACTTCTTCCGGTAGGGAATTTGGGAAGTGTTGCTTCAACCAGCTCAGCATAACAATTCATGTGCAGAAAGCAGACCATTTGGAGACAGTAGCAGTGTCTGCCTGTGGGAGGAAGAGGGAAAACACCAGGGCTGTCATTAAGACTGAGATTTGGCCATCACTCTCCTTGTCCTTCGGGATTCAGCAGAATCAGTTTGCCTTCCTGATTCCTGATTTCATTTCTCCCTTCCCCATCCAAGGCGGTCTGTCCTCCTCACAGGGCGATGAGCAGCTTGCGCTGTCTTCTTCTGCTCAGTATCTGGCTGCAGACTGGCTGATGGGATATGTTTAGACTTAGTACAAGGCTTCTCTGCTTTCCTTTCTGATGACACGATGGCATATATTAGTCTTGTTTGGTCTCTTGTAAGTATGAGAAACCTGCTTTGCAGACCCTGGACACTGAGGAGGGCAGACACCAGAGCAAGAGGTGAATGTGTGAGTGCGCTCTGGTTCTGGGGCTCTGAGTGAATGCAGGAGCCACGCTGTTCAGTACGGTATATGACGTGCATTGTGGATTCAGTGAAACGAATAAATGCTGTGTGTCTGCAGATTCGCAGACTCCGTTTCCATGCTGGGAATACAAAGCACTGGAAAGGTATGACATTAATCGTTAGAGAACATATGTATCCTTTAGCAGTATTAGCCAGAAGCGTAGCTCCTCCCATATATGGTAGGTGGGATTCAGGAATGGCAGGCTGGTTGTTAGAAGATGGGCAGCATTGATGAGGTTTACATGGCAACACCCCAAATGGAGTAGTGATCCCTGGTTCCCCCAAAAGAGGTCCATGCCAGAACTTAGCACTGTCAAAGCTGATCTGTAAGAGAGTGTAGTTATGACCTTGTTTCTGTTCTTGAGAGTGTGTGTGGAGAGAGGCAGTGGTGAGGAAGAGGAGGTGGCCATGCATTGCCACACAGGGAGAGGAACAGACAATGTTCTTCTTCCCTGAAAGACGAACTTGTCCCTCCCCACCCCTCTGTCTTAATAGTTCTAGGGTTCCTGATGCTCCTCAGCATATCTAGTGACTCTCCTGTATGTCCCTCCTCCAGAGCCCACTGGGGTTGGTAGGGGGTGCTCATGGGATGGGGCAGGTGAAAAGCAGAGAGAGCAGTGACAAGGCAGAAGTTGGTCTGATGTGCCCTCAACATTTCACAGGTGTGAAATGCAGGGACTCTGTGAGGGGCCTTGTTCTCTACAGGGGAGCATGGCGGGCTCCCGGAAGGTCTCTCTGGCTGGAGACCAGCCCCTGGACGCATGCACTGCCCTAAGTCGATTCCCACCCTGGTACATCTCGGAGATCAGCATTCCAAGACACTTCTGCTCTTAATGGCAGCTTCCTCCTCTGCCAAAAGTAAATGGGCAGTGGCCAGACAGCAGAAAAAGAACAGGGGCAGGGAAGGAAATGGACAGCTGAGGAAGATGAAATGCAGAGGGGGGGGGAATGAGCCTTTGTGCCAGGCCTGTGGGAGAGTACCAGTCTCCTTCCGAGAAGGACAAGACTTAGGGACAGCCCTGGGAAAGAGGGTGAAAATGAGCCCAGCGAGATAAGCATGCAGATGACAGTGGGAAAGAGAGAAACACTGGGCCCTCATGCTGGCTTGCTCTTCTATGTCTGGATAGTTCTGGGGGCCTCTGAGGAGGATTTCAGAAGGCTGTAGTAAGGACAGAGCCTGCTACCCCCTGAGCATCTTTACTGTTCTGTGCTTTTACACTGAGGCATGCAGTCCCGAAGGCTGGGAAAGGACCTTGTTTAAAAACCACATGAATGTTTCATTGATTCCTAGTTCCATGAGATTCCCTGTCTAATGAATGAATGATCGCCATGTCAAAGGCGATTATTCTGCATGTTCACTCTGCAGACAAAAAAAGCAGGTCAACATACAACAAGCCCCAAGAAGTACGGCTGGGAAGGCATTTACTGTGTCGTTTAAACAAACCTGCTTGGCCATATGTCTGGAATCTTGTATAAAATGGATCCTATAAATGGTGGCTCTCAGGCTAAATAACCTATAGAGCTGTATGGGTGGCCCTTGTCCTGGACTTTACCCCCTTCTTCTTAAACAGTGCCTAGTAACATTTTGAGAGATTCTTACATCCTATGGGACACAATTCAGGCCCCATCAGGTGAAGCTGGCACCTCACTCATGAGTATACACTATCTTACAACGTCAGGGAAAAAGCCTGCGTGGAATTGACTTGTATCAATGTACTAATCCATTAATCCTGCCTGGAACCACAAAATCCTTTTGTAAGATGGTTTCCTGAGATAAGGGCCCAGCTTGTGGCAGACAGAGAGTGAGGTAATGGGTTTTGGAGAATCCCGTCCACACGCTGTTCCCTCGTTTGCAGTGCTATTAAGCCACTGGCTTGCTTCCCCCTTTGACCGAAGTCCATCCACCATTGTCACATGGTTGTGGCCCCGTTAAGTGTTTTCAAGGACACTGACATACAGCACACAGCACATAAACACAGAAAGAAAGCTGGCGACATAGATAGCCTTCTGGGTCCTGGGTCCTGTCTCTAGGTAGTTAGTGTCACCAGAGAAATCGACAGTGTTTCACAAGCATCCAGTCCTAAGCCCTACTGTGTGTTGGAATCACCTGGTGTGCACCTCCTCACTGTTGCTGTGAGAAAATACTGACCCCAAGCAGAAGTCCTTATTTGGTTTACCCGTCCATCATCGAGGGAAGCAGGAATCACAGAGGAGTGCTTGCTGGCGGCTTCACGGGATCCTACTTACCTAGCTTTCTTACCAGCCCGAGACCACCTTACCAGGGATGACACTGCTCTCAGTGGGCTGGGCCCCCCATACAAGTTAAGACAACACCCACCCCCATACTTTCCTCCAGGCCAGTTAGATCTAGGCTGTTCCTCAGTTGAGGTTCTCCTCACAGATGACTCTAGGCTGTGTCAAGTTTACAGTCAAAGCTAACTCTCTTAAAATGTTTTGGTTAATAAGTAATACACGCACATGTATTATTTGTGCTAACAATGGGGTTCGATGGCATATTTCAATACAACTATATAATAGTGCACTGATCAAATCCAGCCTCCCTTTACCCACCTTCCTCAAGGCCTTTGCCCTTCTGGGAAGCTTTAATTCCTGCTCTGCCTCTCATCCAGGCAAACCCCAAGGTTGGGAATGAGAGTCGGCACCATAGTTTTAAAGATCTGCAGTACCCCCAATGCGCAGAAAATCTGAATTGTGCTGCTTTAGAAGCACTTCACTATCCAGACACCTCAAGACAACTAGATCTCCCTGTGCTGGCGAGTCTTAGGTCAGTTTGACACAGCTATAGTCGTCTGAGAGGAGGGAACCTCAGTTGAGAAGATGTCTCCACAAGACCCAGCTGTAAGGCATTTTCTTAGTGACTGATGGGGGACAGCCCAGCCCATTGTGGGTGGTTCCATCCCTAGGCTGGTGTCCTGGGTTCTATAAGAAAGCAGGCTGAGCAAGCCATGGGGAACAGCACTCCTCCATGGCCTCTGCATCAGCTCCTGCCTCCAGGTTCCTGCCCTGTTTGGGTTCCTGTCCTGACTTCCTTCAACAATGACCAGTGGTATGGAAGTGTAAACCAAATCAACCTTCCCCCCCGCCCCCCAACTTGCTTTTTGGTCATGGTGTCTCATCACAGTGATAGAAACCCTAATGAAGACACTCCCTAAGAGAAGCAGGCAGCAATTCAACGCTGTCTCATTCCATTAGTAACAACAGAGGCCCTAACAATTTAAGGAACACAATCCCCGCCACAGTTACGTCACATTCCAGGACAGCATCACTCCTTTGAGTCCGAACTCAGCATCTCAGACTAGATTCTAAAAACGCTGTGGTGAGAAATTGAGCGGGGACTGGGGGGCGCTCGCCTTGGACACCCAGTTGCTTGAACATGGACCTTGGTGTCTGTGGGAGAAAGAAGAAAGCTGCTTCAGCGTGGCTTCCCACCCCTCCCATCAATGCTGTTTCTGTCTGGGAACTGTGGCTTTGCATTGCATTTACAGGAAGACAAAATAGAACCTTTGTGCTGGACTTGAAGGAGATCGTGAAAGGCCGCAGCTTGTCTTCGGACTTATGTCAACTATTTATCTCTTGTTGTTTTCAACAAGCCCTCCCCATGCATTTTGAGACTGTCTCAATCACTGGTTTTCTCCAGTGTTCCCAGTCCCTGTGGCAGCAGGTATGAGAAAAACCTGCCGTCCTCTGTGCTGTGGCACAGAAGCCCAGTGAGATAGTGTGAGGCACTGGGTTACACAGCACAGAAGTGCTAGGAGAGTGTCCAATAGGAACCAGGCTCCGTGGTTGCTCCAGATTTCTTAATCGGAAATTTAGAAGCAAGGGTGAAAGGAATTATTCCCAGTCTCCTAAATATCACCCTTTCCGAGTGTGTTTCCAGCATCAGACACTGTGTGTGGGAGCGCACATTCTAACAGCTGTACAAACATGTGTGCTAAGTTGAGTCCCTCTTTCGCTGGAGGTGGACAGGCAAGAGCTGGGGGGCCATTTGGATGCTCTCTGTTTGAGGAAACTTGGGGTGGATGACTGTAAAGCTTGAGAACCTGGGGCTGGTCTTAGAAGGAAAACTAAGATGCCTTGAAGTTTACTTTAAAATTATCCCAAGTATCTCTTTCTAGGTTAGAGGACTCTCTGAGCATTTTTGGTTCTGTAGCCTCAAAAAACCAAATTGATATTATTTTTTAAAGTTCCTTGCCACTGAAACTCAGTGGAGAATCCTACAAGACCTGGATCTAAAAGGTTTGACAAAAACTGGCTTTCGTCTTCTCCCCTCGCCCCTCGCTTAATTTTTTTTAATATGAACAAATCTCCAGGATGCTATCATGTGTAGGTGTTTTGAATAAAATGTTGAAATTCATGGATAATTTATTTTATGAAAACATCAGAATTTAAAGTTTCTGTTAATGACTTGCTCAAATCCCATAACAGTTCCTTGACTTGGAGGACAAAAGGTGTGGAAATGTGGAACCCTCCTATGTTAGAGGTGGGTGGTCCACATGTGAGCAGGTTGGCATACCACAGCTCACTTCTGCTGCAGCTGACAGAAATGGCACCAACCGCTCACGCTGGGCACAGGGTGGTACTCAGTGTGGTCTGTGCATCGAGAGCATTATCATCATCATCCTTTGGAGTTATTTGTGGAAGCAAATTCTCAGGTCCTCCAAACTGATCCACTGGATTGGAACATCTGGGGGTAAGGCTCAGCCTCAGGCTCTGCAGGTTAATCTCGGGACTATCAGATTTCGGAAGCACTGGCCCTAGGCCAAGAGTTCTCAGGCTGTGGTGCCCAGTAACACCAACAACCCCCAAGAACGCATTAAAAATCATGTGGAGTGTGTTTTCACGGGTCTTTGGCAGGTGAGGGCTGAAAGGCTCCATGACCCTTTCCCAGACTTAAGGGCCACAGAGATGGAAAAATTGAGTAATAAATAATGAATTCTTGGGGCAGAGGAGTGACGGCTCAGCCAGTAACCTGCTAGCCATGCCAGTGTGAGGACCTGGATTTGATCTGCAGCCTCTGCTTGCTTGGGCAAGCTCTCCAGGTAGATGGACTTGTGAGGTTGAGAACCACTGACCAGGGTGCCCACCAAATCCTCCATCTTCATGAGCACACAGAACATTAAGGCTTTCTGATTTCTGCCCCTCCTTGGGGACCCCCTAGGTGTCTCTTGGCAGCTGCCTGACCGTCTCTGCCACTTCTGTCCCAGCTGTAGGCTGGGAAGTGCAAGTCAGAGGGTGGGGCCCTGCAGTACTTCTAGGAACCAGACCCGGACTCTCCAAGACTGCCCAGTGCTCAGACTGTAAAGCCAGGGGATCTGAAAGCAGGACTCCTGAAGAACTAATCATGGCAACTTAGGGAGCTGGAGCAAGGCCACACTAGCAGGCATTAGGACTCACTCCGCTCTCCCTGAAGGGACAGACCACAGGACTTAGGATCCTCAGGGTGGCTACTGATCACTTGTCAGGTCAGCTTTAGGAGGCCCTGGCTTTCACATTTTCCCAAAACCATTTGGACCTGTGATAGAAAGAAAACTTTAACAGTGAGAGAGAACTGGGGCGGAAGAACAGAGGAGGAGTCAGGGGATGGGGAGAGGGGGGTCTGCTGTTGAGCTGGTAGAAAACACAACATACTTAGCAGACACTGTGGCTACTGCTTACTCTGCTTCTGCCATGGTCATGTGAAGATCTTGGCATTTGCTTTGAGGATATAAGGAAGGGCTGGGGAGGAGGTGACATCCAAGTCCCTACTTGGAGCTTCCATAGGTCTTACTTGGTAAAAGGCGATATCAGGTGAGTTCTTCAGGCAGTGGAATACATGGCACTTTCTTTGTTGATAGATCTGTTCCCAGACAAACTCCAGCTGCTCAATGTCCCCAAAGGAGCATGGGAATAGCTGTGTACAGTAGTTCCTGTTCCCCAGGGGATGTGTCCCAAGACACCTATGAGTGCCTGAAACAGTGTATAGCAATAAACTCCGTATCTACTATGCTTTCTTCTATGTATGAGTACCCACGATGAGGTTTATAAATTAGGCTCACTGAAACTAGTAATAATAGCTAGTAATAAAATAGGAAATTATAATGATATATTATAAAAACTGATGAATTATTTTTTCCTGGACATTTCTGCTTAATATTTTCAAGTATTGGAGAGTAACATGGGGCTGGGAACTATTTCTCTTGACTACCACCAATTATCATGTTTGTTTGTCTTTTCTTCTGAACTCAGGTTAGAGATGGCAAGATGAATTTGTTTAATTCTTCTGCCTCCCAAACTCCCACTGAAATGACCTAAGACTATAAAACCAGGGCAAGGATGCGCCACCAGGGAAAATGGGGCAGTGGCAGATGCAGGGAAGGTGCTTGTCATTTCTGGTACACAGAGTACAGCCAAGATTCGAGAAGGAAGGCCTGTCCTGCCCATGACTCGATATCTGCTAAGGAACTAGCAAACGGGTAGGTAGAAGTCTCGTCAAAGCTCCCACCCACGGTCTCAAACATCAGAACTTCTGGACAGCTGGACAGCAGCCACAGGGAGGAACGTGTTCCCGTTGAGTTCAGACCCACCACTAGTAAGCTGTACTAACTTACAAGCCTCAGTTCTGTCCTTTGTCAAATAGGGAGAATGTCTACGCCACAAGACGCAGTAAGGATGAGAAACAGAACGCGTCCAGAGACACGGCCGGAAGGTAACTCGTCCAGAGACACAGCTGCTAAGGGTTTGATGCAAGTTATTGCTAATCTGCAAGGAAGCCTTCGGAAAGTGGTCTCATTCTAATCAGGCAATGCCTCTAATGAGGCAAACAGAGTTCTGAAAGGGTGAGACACTTGTTCAAGGTTCATGCTGTTTCAGGTAGAGTAGACTGATGCTCCAAGTCCTGAACCTAATTTGCTATTGTTTCTGTGTCTCTCTCCCCCCCCCCCCTTGCGCCGTCTTGATTTGGCTGTTCCTCGTGTACCTCAGGCACTTGTCTCTACTAAGTTCGGGGGTTATAGGCCTAAGCTGCCACACCCAGCTAACACCTCTCTTTTTCAGTGGTGCTGGGTCTCAAACATGGGCCTTTTACACAACACAGTAAAATAACCACTTATACAGCATTGACTGTGTTAGCATTTTGTTTTCTAGAGGTAATTTCAAAGCACAAAGGCCGACTACTCAGGTTTTATGCAAATACTGCATCGTGTTTTTCCTACTGAAAAAAAAAATCGTCTGTGTAGCTCATTCTGTCCTCAAACTTGTGATCCACCTGCCTCAGCCTCCTGAGTGTTGATTTCACAGGTACGCATCTCCATGTCCAGCACACAGCATTTTAAAATAAGGAGCTTAAACACATACAGAGGTTGGTAACCGTGGGGGGCTCTGGAATGAACCTCCTGTGAACACTCAGGGATCATTCTATGACAGTCCTTCCACAGCTTTCTAAGCAGACATTTAGTTGAGGACAATAGAATTTGGGGCTCAAACCCACAATTAGATAAAAACTTTCGAAAGTGAGCCTGGCTCAATCCAAGTCTCTCTCATTAGTAGCATTCCGCTGTTCTTTAATTGATAGTCTGTAGAATATCATTCGGTTTATTATCTTTGGATTGGGTTTTATTCCCACTAGATAAATGGGGCAGGGGGTGGGTGGAGGGGAGACTTCAAACTGTGGTCCCCGACCCCGGGAGTTCTTTGATGAAGTGAATTACTGAGTGTTCAAGAGTTTCTAAACCACTGCATTTCTTTTCCAGTGGAACACAAAGAAAACACCGAACTCCCTCTGACACTACTTGAAAAACACAACCCTTGGCCAGCCTATGTCACACAAACCTCCCAGGTAGTCAGGCGGCTCATTGACAAGGGCAGAATCCGCGAGCTGGAGTGCATGCGTGCTGCTGAGGAAAACCGCAAGACCGCCAAACAGAGCAAAACTAGTTTCATGATGCTGAAAAGGAAGAAGTCATCCAAGTTCTCGGAACTCGTGCTGAAGGATGCCCTGTCAGAATCCAGGCTATCCACGTGGGACCATTTCTCTGCAACAAACATGAGTCCCATATTATTCCCAGAACCTGAGCAACTGCAAATGGAAGCCAGAGAGGGTCCCACGTTCAACTACAACAAGATCATTTTCTCCAAGAGGCCTGCGATGAGGAAGCTCCCATATGGCTTACTACAGGACAGCAAGGAGACAAATGCCAAAGGTTAACAAAGAGCCCTGCAGCCATCCCCTGAGGATGTACAACTGTCACCCTCCATTTGCTACAAATTACACCATGTCTTTAAAATTTGCGCTTGTTCGTATTTATACACAGGTTGGCAGACAGAGACCTTATCAGAAAGTGGGCTCTGGGTGGGTGGGTAAACAACCCCAACACTGGAGTTGGTTGGGGTGGGGGTGGGGCTGCTGTAGCCACTGAAGGCCCAACTGCACGCGTTTGCCCACATCCAGACAGCAGACAGGAACCACAGCAGTGACTTTACCAGTTCATTTAACAGGCTCTTAAACCCAGTGACTAAAGGGGGCAGAAAGGTAAGAGAATCCAGCTATCAACAGAGGAAGCTCCTGTGGGGAACCAGTGCTGTCCCTGAGTCACGGGAAGTTAGAGGCCTGCGGAAGAGGTGTGCAGGGAAGCTCAGACGGTTCCAGGTGGGGGAGGGGGTTCTGCCCAGCTTGTGTTAGGGACTCAGTGCTGAGGAGAGAGCTCCTGCAGGGTAGTATCCCCACCTCTGAGAAGGGGTTCCTCTTCCCCTGGTATCACATCTGTGACGCTGGTTTAGTGAGTGGTAGAAAACTCAAAAATTGGATTCAAATGCTAGAAGGCATTGTCACTGTCTGGCTGACAGGCAGGAAGGGATCCTGGGGGAAGCTGCCAGAGGCGGGAAGGGGTAGGAACCATTAGGAAGTAGCTAGTGAGTTCTTCACCCCTCCCCCAACAATGCAGACTTCTGCTAGCGCCCTCTGTGGGCAGGGCATGGGTAGGGCATAAGGAGGAACGCTGTCAGCTGATTCCCGGCCCCACCATCTCCCAGGCCCCACCATCTCCCAGGCAGATGCAGTACAAGAGGATGGTCTTTGAAGTCAACAGAAAATTAGCCCAGTGACTATCAGTGGGGTTCTGATGCTCCCTGTGGCTCCTGAGGCTGGTATTGGAGTGCTTTTCCCTTAGAGGGCTTACAAAATGTGTGTGTGTGTGTGTGTGTGTGTGTGTGTGTGTGTGTGTGTGTGTATGTGTGTGTGTGTGTGTGTGTGTGTGTAGTGCGTGTGCTGAGAAATGGAGGATTATCTCCTCCATTAAAAAAAAAAAAGATCATTTTTACTTTACTGTGTGTACATGTATAAGTGTGCCATGGTGAGTGTGCCATGGTGAGTGTGCCGCGACACACATGGGGAGATCTGAAGACAGCTTTGGGGGAGTTGGTTCTCTCTTCCCCTCATGTGAGTCTTGGAGACTGGCCTCAGGTTGTCAGACTCAGCAGCAAACATCTTCACCTACAGAGGCATCTTGCTGACACTCTCTTGTACTTTGTTTTCTCTTGGGAAGCAGAACTGATGTGAATATGGGGGAACGATTAGGATTCAGGGGTGAGTTCCGGGCTGGACGCTAGATGTTACTTGCCAGATGACAGCTGGAAATGGCCCCACCCATGCTCTGAATTGGCTCCAAAGTAAGTAAAAAATCCTGCTCAGTCACCAAGTCACCAAGCTTTGTCTTCAGGCGCAGACAGCCCCCTGTTTGGGTTTACCTGTTATCACAGATGACCCTACCCATACTTCTCTGTATTTTCAAGGCCACTCGTGCCCATCTCCTCCAGCGCCAGGTGCACAGGGTGTGAGGTACTAACAGTTGCAACCGCCTTGTGAAAAAGCCTGGTTCTCCTTGCAGTGCATTTTCTCTTGATTGTAAACACTCGGCATCATTCACGGGTGCAGGTTTTTAGTCTCTGGCTCCTGTGCAGGGTCTGTGTGGACACTAGTCAGTTAGAAGCTCCCAATCCAATCCTGGGTTTTTCACCCTCGGCCAGTATGAGTTCTGCAAAAGCATAGCTATTTCCCCGTGAATCTCAATAAGTACAGTTTGTGTCCTGGAGACACAAAAGAATTCTTCTAAGGGGAATTTTTATCTAAAGACTGTGATGTAGTGGTAATTACACCTGTAATTCAAGCACTCAGGAGACTGAGGCAGGAGAATGATGGGATACATAGACCCCCGTCTCCAAAAAAACAAGTTAAAAACAAAAAGCAACACAAAACAAAACCAAACCCACAAAAACCGCTTTTATCCCTTCATGGGCATTTCTGCCAGGGTCCATCTGGGAGAGCGTGGGTCACAGCATCTCTTTAAATGTTAACAGGGGTCTGAGGTTACTGTGATTATTTCTCCTAATTCCTTTAAGGACAGAGTGATGTGGTAACTTGCATAGGCATTTCAGGTTCATTTTCTTTGTGTTTAATACGTTCTTTAACCATGCACTCTATAGTAGATTTTTAGCTAGCACGATTTAGAATAATTTCATTCTCAGTCTAGTGTAACAACATAGGCATGAGCCAGGGATGCCATGCACAACTTCTGCCCTGATGGAAAGGGCCTGGGCTTTGGGCATGCAATGTCTCACGGGGCAATTTTAAGACTGAAAAAAAAAATTCAATTCCTTTTGAAATGGAGGACTCAGCTTAAGTCTAGGTTGGGACACATGGGTCTGGCCACTTGCTATATTTACAGGAGAACTGGGGTCGCTGCTGGGAAAGAATTATCCCAGGGAGGAAACTGAGCAGGACTAGCTGGGTGCGTAAGAAAGCTTTGGCCACTGGGTGCAAGACGATCCTTCCCCTCAGTGACTTACAGTGTGCAATGCTTTGATGTGTCCACTGGTTCAGACTTTCCTGAGGGCTGTGGGGATTAGGACCAGTGAGTCCTCCTCCAAGGATGGTTTGACTAAAGTCCTGGAGGCCCTGGAGTACCAAGACAAAGAGAAGATGTTTTTGGCTTCACAGCCCACCAGAACACAGGTCCCACTGCTCGAGGAATGGCCTCGAAATCTCCAGGTCTGGGAAAGCCCAGAACATACTTGTTGGGACCAGCTTTGTTCATCCCTAGTGTTTCCAGAAATAAACATGGATCCTTTCCAGGACCCTGACATCCATCCGGAGCAGGCAGGGCATGCATAAAGTGGAATGTAGATTATTTCCACGTAACCTTATCTGCTTGTTCAAAGCAAGGAATCCCGGGGTATCTCAGGTTACTCTGAGCAAGCGAATGACAATCTTGAAGAAGGAACTGGCTTTCTCTGATGTTGCACAGCCTATAGCCTCCTCTCATTTATCTCCTCTGTACGAGGTATTTTTTTTTTTTTTTTTTTGCTTAGCCGAGTTTCTGCCGCAATGGGTTTTTGCTTTTGTAGTCTGTGTTGAGCCAGAATGTGTACTTTGTCAGCCGTCTGTGTTGCTGGTAACCAAGGCGACATTCTGACACGTTTCATTCAGCCGTTTTACACAGGTTCCTTGGCTTCCTGGGCACAATGTGATATTTACCATTTGTGAATTCCAAACGGGTGTCAGACAGTTGATGTTTAACGTCTGTGGCCTATCCGAGCCTCTGGTCAGTTTCTGCTTTG
Source organism: Peromyscus melanophrys (assembly GCA_902168415.1). Classification (NCBI taxonomy): domain Eukaryota; kingdom Metazoa; phylum Chordata; class Mammalia; order Rodentia; family Cricetidae; genus Peromyscus; species Peromyscus melanophrys. The sequence continues at coordinate 1,091 of CABHPR010112829.1, read as the reverse complement.
GACATCAAACAGTTCTGCATTCTGGAGCTTCCTTAGCAGTGGCCTGGGGCTCATCTTGGTGGAGATGAGGCCTGCTTCACTGATAAGAGGCTGCAGGAATCTTCAGGGCAACTTCCAGAGCAGAGGTCCTGGTTATGGGTGTGACAAAGCAGACATTTGGGGGTCACCTGAGATCTCTCTAATTGGAATGGGAGGTAGAGGTGGGACCTAAGCAGACGCGATATATATGTTATGCACCACGCTAAAGCAAGGCGGATGCGGCATGCTCAGTGTGCCTCTCTTTTTTTGTGGTCCAGTGTCCTTATGCAGGAGGGGTAACTATCATACAGTTTTGAAGCTTCCCTCTCTAGGATACGGAGAATATAACAGGCAGAACATAACTCAAGGCAGATGCTTTCTGGGCCTTGCCAGGGCTCCTTTCAAGGGATCTAAGCAGTCATGGGAAGTAGAGGACCCAGCATAAGATAGAGACCAGGCCCCTGCACTGGAATCCCAATCAGCTACTGACCATGCATCTGTGGAGATAAAGAACAAGGCTTACATGCCCCAGCACTCCATCCACTCCCTCTGTGTGCCAGCAGCTGTAGTAAAAAGATTATAAAACGTTTTGTAAGCTGTGTCCGAGCAAACAGGACCATCCACACCACGCGGTTCTT
>CABHPR010112825.1:1155-14865 GCA_902168415.1 Peromyscus melanophrys | reverse complement strand
ATCTTCTCCCTAAGGTTTTCAAAGTTTCAATGTTAAAAAGGTTCTTTAAGCAGAAATGTTACACATCCAGATAAAAATGTAATAGCATTGAAGTGAGGAAATGAGGCAGGAACTGGAGGAACTGGGGAGAACCGGATGGAGATGTAGGATATGAGCAGAGACAGACGGATGGGAGACAATGGGAAGGATGCAGAGACAGCTTCTAGAGAGAGGCTCAGGTGAGGTCAGTTGCAGAGTAACAGTCCACTGCCCACAGTGAATCAAGGCTTCAGGAAGGGGTTTCTATTTACTGTGCTTGGGAACCAATGGGTGGCGAGTACTTGTGGAGTCAGGACCAAGAGGATGACTAAACTCCTCTTTATTCTGTTTTAATGGTGCTCTGTGACTTAATGTTGTGCCCTGCCTGACTTGTGGCCATGGCACTCACATGTCTGCAGTCTGGCTAGATGAGTGTTACTCCCGGGAAGAACAGTATTTCAGTATTTTATTCTCTTAGTACCAAGAAATCCTTAGCATGCTTGCTACTTCCTGCAACCTTTGTGAGTGCTTAGAAAAGGAAGTCTTTCACAGATACTAAATTCGAGTGAGAGAGCCAGATATGCAAAATTGGAAAGCCATGTGAGGAAGTGTGAGTTTGTTTCTGGACACATGGAGGGAACTCTGAAACCTTGAGAAAGGAGATCCTATGATCGAAACTGTGTTTTCTGAAGATAACACAAGCAGCAGTATGGAGGGAAAACAAATTACAGAGAAGAAAAGCCCAAGACGGGAAGACCTGCCAGCTGTTGTACAAACATCTCCAGAAGTGGGCTGAGTGTGGGCTGAGGGCACAGAGGCTGCTAGGGGTGGGGTGGGGGGAGGGAGGAATAAACTTGATTACATCTGGCACCATCCAGAAGCAGCGAATGTGAACAATGAAGAAAAGGGCCTGTGGTCAGGGTTGCCTTTCAAACTCAGATTTCTTAAGGACCTTCCAGGCAATTTATCACGTTTATATGATTAAATAGGTTTTTCTTCTACTGTTAAGTTCTGATATAAAATGTGAGTCTTCAGAAACAAGCATTGGACAAAGCCAACAGCTTGATGTCACCCTCAAATTATTACTGCTGTTGAAAAGCTTTCTGAATGTGGGAGCCATCTATATGAAAAAAGAAGGGCTCCAGGGGGAGGGTTAGGGTTAGTGAATGCAGCGGCTCCTGCCAAGTTTGTCAGAGAAGGAACAGAAGTGTCAGCTACCCCACAGAGATGCTTCTTAATGATCTCAGGGCTACCTTCCACACGACAAGTTCAGCAGCAAGATTCAATTGTGACTTCCAAGAATGTCTAGCTGAGGACCTTGATGATGAACAGGCATGTGCTGTCTGTGTTAAGGGCTTCCTGTTTTTTTTTTTTTTTCTTGACTCACAAAGTCCTGTAGGAAATCAATACAATGTACTTCACTATAAATTGTTTTCTTTGTGAGGAAATATTTTGGCTGCTGTCATCAGCATTGGCTCTTATGAACTGAAAACCCACTCATAGCAAATGTATATTGTAGCCTGTCAAATTGGGAATGGCTTCCAAAACAATGCCTATAAGGCAACCTGTGACTTTACCAAGGACTGTGCAGTGGTTCACGAAATGATAAAACTCCAAGAAGGCACCTTTCGACAGCCTGTGAAGGCTATGCGGGACTTTATAATACCCACAGGTGAGCTTCTACTAAAAGCTATTGAAAGGAATTGCCACACTTTGCTACACCTGTCAACAACCATAGCATTCCAGTTCTTACGGGGTGTCAGGATTCAGTGGTGTCAGAGAGAAGCATGTAATTCTCCATTCTTGAAGTGCTTAAAGTGGGGTGGGAGGTGCTAAATGAAAGTGTGTTTGAGAGGCGTCATGGTGGACCCTAGCATGGACCATGGTCTAGCAAAGGAGCAGGTGCCCTGCAAAGCAGGCGGAGAGAGGTCTTTATGTGTGATGGAAGGAGGGGTCTGGTGTTGGAAGTGTTAAACCCTGAGCGAGGCTGGGGCTCTCCTTTGCTCTGGCATATTGAATAGACTGTGGAGGAGGAACTGGAATAAAAATTGTCAGAATAAATATTCATTAGCTAAAATATGTTTTATTATCAGCAAAGCAACAAGAATTAATTCATTCAAATGGCCTCTATTGAACATTTACTTTGTAAAACACAACAATAATACAAAGAGAGAATAAATTACTTTCCAAGAGTCACTGTAATGACTAAATCATTATTTAACTAGCGGCTGAGTTGCCCTTTGGTAAAATTGGAATGGGATGGCTTTCAAAGTCCTTGATTTCTTGTCCTTTTTTATTCTTCTGCTTAGTTCTCCTCTTCTAGCTTTTGTTTGTTTCCACACTGTTCTTCCACCCACTCCGTCTTTGGAATGCAGAAGGGAAGGTGAATCCACCCTGTCCTTATGTCTTCATCCCAGCTGCATACTAGAATCCTGTCCTGGCAGGGTGCTTGGGCTCTTCCTCCTGGAATCCTGGCATTCATGGCTTAAATTCAGGCAGGGTGGAGAAGCCAGAAGTCTCCAGACTCTCCCCTTCACATCTACCATAATGTAAGTCAGAAAAATTCTCTTTCAGTTTGCACATTTAATGTTTTATATTTATTTAGCCTCCCCTTTCCTTCCTTCCTTCCTCTCTCTCTCTCTCTCTCTCTCTCTCTCTCTCTCTCTCTCTCTCTCTCTGTGTGTGTTTATATGCTCCAGTGCCCATGTGTGTGCATGCCAGAGTGCAAATATGGAGGGCAAAAGACAACTTTCTGGAGTTGGTCATCTCTTTCCACTGCGTACGTTCTGAGAGCGGAGTTTAGGTCATCAGGCTTGGCAGCAAGTGCCTCCCCCTAGAGAGCCACCTCGCTGGCTCTCATTTCCCACATTTTATTCTATTGTTTATTATTTGAGAATGTCATGTCATACATGCATACAATGCATCTTGCTAAAATCTATCCCCACTCCCTCTCCCCCAGCTCCTCCTCTACCCTCCACGCCACTATTCCAGTCTATCCAATTTCATGTGTTCTTTTCATTTTTTTGCCCACCAAGTCTGCTTCACACTGCGTTATGTGTATGGACTACCTACTGGAGCATGAGTAGCCTCCCAGGGCCACATCCCTGAAGAAAACGGATTCTCCTTCTCCCAGCGGCACCTCATATAGGGGTGGAACTTCCTGATGCCCTTCCCCATGCGTGCTGGGATGGATTCTGCCTGGTTGGATCTTGTGCAGGTCTTGTGCAGGCTGTTGCTGATGATGGGAATCCATGTGTGCATTCTTTCGTACTGTGTCTGAAGATCGCTGTATTTTATATGGATAGCATATCTCAGTGCATGCTAGCTGTGTTTCAAAGGCTCAACAGCTGTCTGTGCCTAGTTGCTGTTGTACATGGCAGCTAGATGGTTGGAAATTAAACAAAGTGTGTGTGTGTGTGTGTGTGTGTGTGTGTGTGTGTGTGTGTGTGTGTTCTAATATAAGGTTGGAGGGAATTGAATGAGGTAATATATGCTTGTAGTTCTAGAACTTGGAAGGCAAAGGCAGGAGGATTGAGAGTTCAAGATTAGCTTGGGCTACATAGTGAGATTACTATCCTCTCTTGGGAAAAAAGAAAAAGAAAACAAAACAAATCACCGTGCTGCAGAAGTGGAACTGGTGTATAGGAAGAGACGCAAAAGCAGTCATTTGCATTTTGATGAACAACCTTCCTTACCCCACCTCACACATTGTGTGAAATCTGGCACTCTACTGAAGTTCTAATTAGCTACTGATTTTTGCAGTGTGGAATCGCTTTTCAGCAAATGTGTCATGATATGGTACTTATCACACTCTTAAATTACATTTGAAGTAGAATAATCAGGACTATTTTTCATTAGAACACTGATTTCCTCCAGCTGTTTATTAGTTGTATTAGCTCCCTGTAATCTGCCAAAATCAGTAATTTCAGACTTGAGGTCTGATTCTTGCTTTCCACTCCCATGACAGCTTGGGCCTCTCGCTCCCCTTCCCATGCCTTACACTCTCCTGTTCCCCCTTTTCTGACCAGTACGAGCCCCATTCTACGCCAGGCCACAGTGTGTCCGGTTCTAAACAGGCACAGAAACACTCATTTCATCTGAGCATCGTGAAAGAGTTTGGTTTTGGTGTGACTAGGCCAGGAGCCTTCAGAACTTAGCGTGTATCAGTGTCACCTGGGGGTCTCATTAAAACCCGGAACCCGGGACTCTAACTCAGATGGAGCCTGAGGGTTTGCATTTCAAGAGAGGCAGAAGTGGCCATTGAGAGACACACTCTGAGAACTTTGAGGGTAGAGTGTGGGCTGAGGACTCATTTGTTCAATGAGCTATAAGAGAAGCCTTTCTGATAAGGAGCAATGGCTGCTGTTTTCTTCTCTTTTTCTCAGTTTCATTCCTTCCTACTTTGAAGGCTGTGTTGTTGGGGGATAGCTTAGTGCTCCTGTAGGCACCTTGAGACAATGCAAGGGCACCAAGGAAATCTTTGCGGTGATATTCCGGCACAGAGCTTCTGAGCCATCTAGTTCCATGGGTTTTGTTATGTGAAATGATTTTGACTTTACAGTCTAGTCCCCATGTCTAGTTCTGCTGTTTGCCACCAAAGCAATCAACACACATTCAATGACTACTCTTTTCAAACTACCTTGCTATCATCTACATGGCTGGGTTAGTGACAGTATCACAGAACTATGTCCCTCCAAATCACAATGCCTTCTCTTAATACGATGCAGGCTATTTGTTTTTCTAATAAATACATCAGATCTTGGGATACATGACGTACCTCAGGTATAATGGGTTAGAGTGAGCATGTTGTTTGTAGGCGGAGATAATACACTCAGTGATATGCTCAAGCTGCAGTAATGGATTGGAGGCACAGTGGGGAAGATCTGCCCTAAAAGTGTGTAGATGTCTTAAAGCTGGGAAAGCTGGAGAATGTGTGAGATAGCCAAGGTTCTCTGGTGTAAGAAGAATGTCACATGCATTCCAGGACACTTTAAACAAAGAACTACAATTGGGAGGAACTTATAAAGTTTTCCATAAGGAAACATGCTTCGCAGCCGTCAGCAACTATGCGTAAAGAAACTCTGTGAGGTTGTGAACGCTGTACTTAGCTGTTCATTGGGAGGTTGATATCAACTTCCTTGTCAACTTGACTGGATTTGGATCACCTTGGAGAGAAACCTCTAAGTATGTCTCTGAGGAGAGGCATTTCTGGAGAGGCTTAACTGAGGAGGGAGGATGCACCCCCAAATGTGGGGAGCACCATCCCATGGGTTGCAGTCCTGACTTGAACAAAATAGGAGAAAAAGTGAGAGCTGGGCAGCAGCACGTTTCCTTCTGCTTCCTGATTGCGGACATGATGTGAGCGGCTGCCTTACCTTTCCAGTGCCGCAGCAGCTCTCGCTGCCCTGTCTGCTCTGACATGATGAACTGCACCCTCGAACTGTGAGCCAAATCAGCCCTTCCTTCCCCAAGCTGCCCTTGTCAGGTATGCTGTCCAACGAGAGAAAAGGAGTGGAGAGAGTCGGTGTTCACCAAGCATTTGCTAAACGACTAGGCACATGTGCACTCATTGTAAACACTTATTGAGCCTCTAGGAACAGACTGACAACCTCATCTTTTAAGCACAACCCAAATGGGATCTTGCTACACTGAAGGAAAGGGGAACGTCTACTGACAAGGCATGGTTTGATGTTGTTTTTTTCTCTCCCCAAATGTCTAGAAAAGATTAAAGCTGATAGAGATTTCAAGGCATCAGGAACCAAGCTGCCAATGTTCAGCCTTCACCAACCCCGGCTACAAGAATGGGTGGACAGTTGTGAGAGCTTGTAGGCTGGAAGCAAATTCTAGCAAATTCTAGCCCCGAAGAAGGCAGAACTGTAGATTCAGACTACTTTGCTGCAAGACCTGATAACCATGAAAAAGTACATTAAAGAAAACATAAAAGAAGGCAGATTAGATGGGCAGCTGGGAGCTGTGTTATCACAGGTCCTCAAGAAACCAGCAAGACCAGAAGTGAGGCAGGCTGCAGGCAATTACAGGTTGTCACTAAAGTTAAAAATATGACCCACAGCACTGTTGCTGTATTGCTCGAGGCTATAAAAGTGTCACGCAGTCAAGTTGTGACACGGAGCACGGGAAAGGACAGTCAGAATTCTATGCTGTTTCTGCATTTTGTGACAAAAGCAAAAATCTATGCAGTTTTATAAAATTAAAACAGGTAAGCATAGATTGCTTCTCAAAGAAGAAGAAGGGAGACAAGAGGCACAGGATGCACTTGAAACACAACATTCAAATGGCTACTTCATAATTGTTGCTGCTGCTGGTGGTCGGGAGGTTGAGTGATAATATAATCTACATCAAGAATGACTGTGTCTAACCAGCTCCTTACATCTCAGAGTCAAGAACCGCAGACAATAGGCAGTTAAGAATTGTAGTTGGTGAATTAAATAAACCGAGTGAGGGATTATGCTCAAGTAAACAAGGCTTCAAGCAGCAGGTGTTTAAGGAAGGTGCTGAAAGACAATGCAACGATGGAAAGCTTTGGATGGGAGAAGACTGAATCCTGGGTAAGAGCACCAGGATCAGGGGCACGTCCAGAGGAGCGTTCCAGTATGGATCCCTTCTCTGTGAACAATTGAACCTCTTACTTCTCAGTATGTTAGAGCGTATTTCACTGAAGAGGAGTAAACGTGCTAAATAGAAATGACTTGGTAAAGAAGAAAGGATTTTTTTTTTAATATCAAGGACAAAGCAACGTGTAATTTGATTCTTAATCTGCAGACAGTAGGTAGTATCAAGTCATCAAACTGCAAAGAATAGGCTGCTAATTGAAACAGAGCGTGGAAACATTAGTGGATTGATGGGAAGTGACAAAGCAGCTGGATTTGTCAGCATTTTAGCAGATGGAATAGCTCTGATTGATGAAATGACAGGGCTCTGAAACAAAACTGGAAATTAAATGTACAGCCAGATAGTCCTGGCACCGAGAATACACAATTGCATAAAAATTGAGGAACAGGCCAGGGAAGGATCTTGAGAACGCTCCCGAGTGATGTCAGTGGGTACAGTTGCTTGTCACTTGGCTTGAACCTGCCACTTCTGATGACTGCTAGAAGTCTGAGGGTTGGCGTAGAAAGCACTTGATATCATTGCTGGGGACTAGATGGCAGAAGCAGAGAGAACAGGACTGCGTGGAAAGACGGTCCCTCGGCGCTGCTTTTGCAGCTACTGCTCCATGGGCTTCGTCATGTTAGACAAATGCGGCCCTTTCCAATCTGTGTTCCTTGGAGCACAGAGACCCCTCGAGATGCTCACAGACACTGTGGATAGGTTCTTCGGTCAAATGAGTCTGGAGAATGTATATGATACAGTTCACTAATGGAAAGTTCCAACACACATTACCATAGCAAAGTTCTATAATAAAGCGAGAATTTCCTAAGCTTTTATATTTACTGGAATGAAATTTTAAAGAAAATCTATAATATTGCAGGAGGACTATTGCTCTTCGGAGACAGGTTTGGAAAACGTGACTATGGTCTATCAAAAACACTCTTGTAGCTCGGCTCTTTCAAGCACCTATTATCCTCTGGGAGAATGGCTTAATCCTGAGAAGACTGCCTCACTGTGACATACTTTGCTCTTACAGTTTGGGTTTGTGTGGATGTGGGTGCATGCTTGTTCCTTCTGACTATAGCCCTATGGGCAACAGATGCAACCCCTCCTGACGGTCATAGACCAGTTGAGATTCTGCTGTGCCGAGGATATTTTTTTCTCATGCCAGGTGGCATTCTGGGTAAGAAAACTAGTCTCTGGTGATGCAGCGTTGGGTGGGGCACAAGAGCAGCTCTCCAAGTTCCTCTTTTTAAATGTTAAAAAGATTAGGCCGGGCGGTGGTGGCTCACGCCTTTAATCCCAGCACTTGGGAGGCAGAGCCAGGCGGATCTTTGTGAGTTCGAGGCCAGCCTGGGCTACCAAGCGAGTTCCAGGAAAGGCGCAAAGCTACACAGAGAAACCCTGTCTCGAAAAACCAAAAAAAAAAAAAAAGATTAGAATGGTTGTTCTTATATTATTCTCTAATTATTCTGATTAGAATGAATATTCTGTCATCTTCTTACTTATTTAAAATATTTTTTTGTGGTGCTGGGAATTGAACTAAAGACCTCAGACAAACTGGGCAACCATATAAAAAATGACAGCCCTAGCCCTTGTTATGAGACAGAGTCTCATGAAATAGCTCAGGCTGGCCTTGAAGACCTCCACAGCCCAGGCAGACTTTTACTCTTAGTCCTCCTGACTTGGCCTCACAGGCAGCTGGGATTATAAACCTGACCAGTAGGCCTGAATAATTTTTTTAAAATTAAAACAGTTGTCAGAAAGGGTCCTGCAACTGTTTCCCTAAATTCATAGAATAAACTGAATTTTAAATGACTTTGAAAAGTAACAGTGTGTGTGCCGCATCACATTTAGGGGCACAAGCTGAAGTGATGTAATTAAACGACGATGGTTTCCAGCATAGTTTAAAACTGGAGGTTCACTGAAAACCGGAGCGGTTCTCCAGAGAAGCAGCTCAGAATTTAAATGGATATTTTATGACTGAGTTAAACCACTGCATTTTATATCTCCTTAGCTCTGTGACCCATTTACATAAGCAGTCTTGAAAAACCGGGGCTTCTGGAGCACACAGCTGACGGGGCAGCTTTTCCAAGTATTTCGCAGGCATTTTGGCGGTGACCATGGAGACCTGTGGATATCATCCCGCTGAAGACTGCAGTGTGAATCCTGGGTTTTCTCTGCACTGCCTGCTTCAGCCCGATGCCACACGTCTTCCAGTTTGTCCAGCATTCTGATGCCAATGTGAGTGGAAGAGAGGAGATGTCACCAGTGGACCGAGGCCAGACAGCTCCAGGAAGGCTTCAGTGCTGGGTCTAGTTTGTATCACCCTTTTATACTCTAAAACCGGGAGAGGTGGGGAGGCAAGTGAGAGTTTACAAAGACTACATGGTTGTCAAGGGCAACAACCCATTCTCTCAGCCATTCCTCCAGGTCATTCTGTTCCAGGTAGCAAGTGAAGTCATCTTGGCAAATAGGTAGTATAAGCGGGGCTTTGAGCAAATCACTAAGTAGATCAATAAATCAGTATCTAATAATTGGTCTTTTCTACCTTATTCTACTTCATTTTCTAAGCAAACTCACTGGCCTACTTTCAGACATTTCAACTACCAGTGAACATAATGTTTTTGAAATGATAATTTCTGCTGTCCTAATTTTCCCCAAGGCTTTAATCTTGACAATTAGAGTTGAGATTGAGATTAAAGCCATCAGAAGCATATGCTCAGGAAAGTACCACTCCCGAATGGGATTCAGTTAATGAAATATTTTCTCTGGTTTGAATTTTCCTGTGAGGAGAGAGGTTTTCCCACAGTTCCACTGATTAGGGTGGGCCTGGCCTTTCTTTTTTTTTTTTTTTTTTTTTTTTTCAAGACGGGGTTTCTCTGTGTAGCTTTGCGCCTTTCCTGGAACTCGCTTTGGAGACCAGGCTGGCCTCGAACTCACAGAGATCCGCCTGCCTCTGCCTCCCGAGTGCTGGGATTAAAGGTGTGCACCACCACCGCCCGGCTAGGCCTGGCCTTTCTAATGTGACTAGATGTAGCTGACAGAGCATCACCAGCCTTATCTACCAGAGGTTTGATTTATTGATGAAGTTTTCCTGAGAGATTCAGGGAGAGTGGGACCCACTGGGCCTGTATCCACTCCTTGGACAGCAGTTAAGCGGGGGTAGGAACACTGATGTCCCGATACCAGTCCTGAAGGTTTACTGACGTGTGTGCTCCTTCAAACTGTCTTTGGGGGCTGGAAAGGAACAAGCATGATTTGAGTAAGATCGAAATTAGAGAGCAGGAAGGAGCAGGGGAAGGAAGAGCAGGAGGACTGCATGCATTTTCAGTGGTTACATTTCCGAAGCTGGGCTAAGACTAATATGAAATCAAAGGTCAGAAGACAGGCTTGGCTTCAGCACACTAGCCACTGACACTGGCTAGTGTGGGAAAGTTAGAATATGCTCTGGTGGGCTTGGCACAACCAGGCTCTCCCTGGGGGCTTAGCCTGGCTGGCATTGTTCCCTGAATCGTTGGGTGGTGAGGGGCCCCCTGGGGCCCAGCAGCTGTAGCTTACCACCAGGAGTGACTGTGACGGTGAATCCTGACTGTCAACCTCATCGGGTTGAGAAGCGTCTTGGGGATTAGGAAAGCACACCCCTGAGTGAGTCTATGAAAGCATTTCCAGATAGAACTGACTTTAACTAAGAGGTAGCCACACTCTGAGTGTAGATGGTGCCATCTGGGCTGGTAGAAGAAAGGGGAAATGGGAGAGAGCCTGAGACCACAGGCGTTGCATTTCTCGGCTTCCAGGTCATCACAGAATGAACGACTCTGCGTTTTTGGACCCTCCCTCCTATCACCGTCTGAAAGCTTTGAAATCACGAACAAAGTAAGCAATTGATCCATTTACATCATTTTCTCGGGTGTTTTTGTCATAGCAATGAAAAGTTTGACTGTTTCTCCGAGGTAGTGGGACGTCCGTTTTGATGACCTACAGGGAAGAATGGCACCCGGGAGATCACTCAGCTTTTAAAAAAACATTGTCTTGGGAAACATCACAAAATATTACCAAGATCACAACAGAACAGGCGTCTCCACAAATACGCTTTTCTAAAACCCCACACTGATTGACGTGAGTTGCAGGGCATACCAGGACAAAGTCAGTATCTGGTGTCCTGAGACTGCCTAGGCAGAGACGTTTCTCGTGGAAAGTGACAAGCTGTCATTAGAAGAGAGCCTCTCTTCCTTATTGGTTTCTAAGAGTTTGGCCTTTTAGAGAGTTTCTTATCGAGCTGAGCTTTCGGTGACATATCTTATTCTTTCAACAGCTTACACGGGATGCAGTGCTACCTTAACTAGGTCAGCTGGACCTTGCATGCATTGACTCTTCCTTGACAAGTACTTTTGTCTTAGGGAATCACGGGGCTCTTGGATCCCGATTCTGCCTGTCATGGAGTGAGAGAGTACCCTCATGGGTACTGTAGCCACATCCCGGGAATAGGGTTGCTAGAAATCATAGCTGAGTGACATATGAAAGCTTGAGGCACAGTAAGGAACAGAGTTTTTAGAATATTTCTGGAAAGATCTTTTTACTTCGTTTCTCCACCAATATTTCTCACTTTGTGTAACTATGGAAACTACATCTTTTCAGATCTGAAAAGTCCTTGGATCAGCTTATCCAGTGAAGACTCACTACTACTGGAAATCCCCTTCCTTTTTGCCTAATGATTCAGTCAAGGGTACAAAGGGCTCCTGCCTCTGCTCTCCTTCCTTCTGACTCTCCGTTGATCATTCATTTTCCCATGTAAGTTGTCTTAAATTTTTGTTAGCATTTACCTCTTCAAGGAATTGGAATTCTTTTTAGGACTCTGACAAAGGGAGTAAAACAGTATTTGTGGGTAGGCTTTCATCAGGATGGGTTGACAAGCGTTGGGACCGGCGAGGAGGGTGAGGAATGAACATTTAGGTTTAACCCAGACGAAAGGCAGGGTAGCCAACCAACTATGCGGGTAGATTGAGAGTCTGAGTTAGATCATTCGTGACTGTCACCAAACACCCAACGATGTCAATCAAGGGAGAAGTGTTCATTTTGTTTCACAGAGATTTCGTTGCATCATGGTGAGGAGGGTGTGGCAGAGCAGAGTGGTTACATCATGGCAGGCAGGAAGCAAAGAAATGAGTAGTCTCTGGGGTTCCCCTCTTTTCTTTTCATCCCATCCAAGTTCCTGACTTATGGGAAAGTGTTGCCCACGTTCAGGGTGTATCTTTCCCCTTATTTCTCTCGGGAAACATCTTCACAGACACACCCAGAAGAATGCTTTACTTTCCATTCTAAGCTAATCAAATGGACAATCAGGACTAACTGGCATAGGGCCATATGTTGGATGATGGGTTTGATTCTGGGTGTTCTTACTGAGTCAGGGGGAATCTGATATGGAAGTGCAAAGAGCCTGAATGTAGGGCTTAGGTTTATAAAATCAATATGGGAAGTGTATTAGTGTCCCATTGTTTCTGTAAAAAATGATCACAAACTTAATAGCTTCAAATGAGAACATTCTCTTCTCTTACCACTCCAGAGTTCATAAATCTGAAATGGGTTTCACCGGGGTCAAATTAAGTTGTCAGCAGGCCGTCCTTCTGCAACCCCAGGGAAACAATCTCCTCTCCTTTTCCACTGCAGGTGCCGCCCACGTCCCTTGACCCCCGGCTTCCTCCATCTTCACAGCAGTGACGCATCTCTGTAGGTTTCTCCCATTGCTCTCCTGTGCGCTTTCATTTATAAGGATCTTATGGATCATATTGGTCCCACCTAGAGTTCCGCCATGTCCAAAACCCATTTAACCATGTGAGAAAACCTGTTCTTGCCTGGGCTCCAGGAGAGTGGATGTCTTTGGAGTGGTATCAGTCTGTCTATCACAAGCAGCACTTGCAAAGAGGTAGTGATTTGATCTGAAGTTTCGCATACCCCAGGGAACATGGGTAAGAAGAGAAGAACATTGAAGAACAAGGCCTTTGAACTTGACCTTCTCTTGCCAGCTTTTCCTATGATCTCTTCCCCTTTCTGTTCAGTGTCAGGGTTACTTCTCACCGTGTCTCCCCCGTTCCCTATTCTCAGGTGCCCTGTCAACTAAGGCTTTGTTGAGGTGGTGTTTCCTTTACTTTCTTACCTGTAGCCTTGCAATGTACAAGAACTTTTTTGTTTTAAGACTAGACAGACTTTGTGCTTGTCTAGTCTTAGGATAGCGATCAACCATGTCTAGTTCAGTGGACTATCGTCAGACACTTTTTAGCTGTGCTACTGTTAAGTTAGTAGCATCCTCCCCTCTATTTCAATAATGAAAAAATAATTGTGTTTTCAATACTAGAACTGAACTGCTGTGTTATTGACAAAGTCTTAATTGATTTGAAATATGAGAATGCTCATGCCCTGCTCTGAAATAATTGCTTTAGACCCATGAGGACTCTACCTGAATAGAACTATGAAAATGCTTAGTGAATGCTGAGTTTCTTCTGGGCCTCTGTTCAGTGCTTGACCCGAGCAGTGATTTGCTGCAGGTTAGAGCATCAGTTAACTCACAGGAGTAGGGCCTGTGGGCTTTAGAGTCTACACCCCTTCGTTTGATCACTGGATGTACTACCCAGGGTATCCTCTGATGTGCTAGGCACCATGTTAGACGCTGGGGATAGAACACTGACTCGGTTAGAGCCCTTAGTAACTAAGGATTCAGTTGTTAGTGGTGAGGGTCTGAAGAAAGGTGTTGTGGTTTGAACGTGATGCTCTGCAAAGGCTTATGTGTTTGAATACTTGGCTCCAGCTGGTGGGGCTGTTTGGGAAAGCTGTTGACTCTCTAGGAGGTGCAAACTTGCTTACATAAGCGAGTTCCTGGGAGCAAACCTTGCTGTTTTCCATTCTTTCTTGCTGTGGGATGTTCTCTATGCTGTGAATGTATTGCTATGATTGGTTGATAATAAAACACTGATTGGCCAGTAGCCAGGCAGGAAGTATAGGCGGGACTAGCAGAGAGGAGAAGAAGGGGAACAGGAAGGCAGGGAGAGAGAGAGAGACGCTGCCAGCTGCCACAAGGAGAAGCATGAT
>CABHPR010112824.1:0-21825 GCA_902168415.1 Peromyscus melanophrys | reverse complement strand
CTGCTACTTATCTGTACAATGAAAGAGGTCCAGGCACTTTTGAGTGGAGGCTATTTCCCAGGAAGTGAAGTGGTTTTGCAGTTTGGGAAGGGAAAGGAGGTGGCTGATCTTCTCTTTCTTTCTTTTCTTTTAAAAGTATTTTTTATGTTTTTATTTATTTATTTATTTTTAAAGTATTTTTTTTTCATTTTACATGCCAATCCCAGTTCCCCCTCACTCTCCTTCTCCCATCCTCCCATCCCACCCACCCCCATCCACTCCTCAGAGAGGGTATGGCCTCCTTTGGGGAGTCAACAAAGTCTGGCATACTAAGTTGAGACAGGACCAGGCCCCTCCCCCCTGTGTCAAGGCTGACTTGATCTTCTCTTTCTACCCTTTCTTTGTATTGATCACCCTGCAGGGAGGGCCCTGGCCATCCATCAGGCTCTGAGTGAACCATTCCCACCAGGGCTGGGAGCTCACAGAGAGGCGCTTCTTACCTTCCGAGGAAGAATGCGATGTAAAACGTGGAGCTGTTCAGATTGACAAACTGAAAAAGAAACATTTTCAGGGTGAAGCTGTTCTCCCACTCAGATTCTGTGCGAGGCTGTTCTGTGGACAAAAGGGAGCAGGGTTTGAGAGGCTGAACATGACCTCCCCCTCCCTCCTCCGGCTCTCCCCTCCCCCACACAGAGTCAGAGGGTCTTCAGGAGGCACAGGAGCTTCCAGTTTGCTGACAGTTGACCTGCTGTGCAGCAGACCATGTAGGAGATAGACCTCCAGCTTTACAGACCATCAAACAGTGTGGTTTCAAGTGGCTACAGGCACTTCTGAAGGAATTGAGCAGCCAGGTGGTTCTGCCAATTGAGTAGGGCATGCATTGCGTCAGAACCCCATCAAGTGCCTAGTGATTCTTTGTCTCAGCTCCTATATATCTCATGTCATGTGAGGGAACTGCAAGTCCCAGGACACCGGGCATGTTTGTCTCCTAGGCTTTTACCCTCATCTACTTTTTCTATCATCCTCATAGATAAAAACCAAAGGATGGCCTCATCTTTAGCGCTTTCCCCATACCATCTGTGGTTATACATCTGTGACCTCAGTCGGGGGCCAACTTGCAGCTCATCATATTTTGACTTCCATAACGCAAATACCCTTTGGACACTATGGTGTGAACCAAACTATGGAGCTGATTGCCCCTGAGGTCAAGGCTCCAACTTGACATCTCATGTCTGATCCACTTATCTTTCCCGAGGAACTGACTCCCAAGCTCAAGCAGGGTCAAAGAAAATGTACTTAAGGCACTAACATTTTCTCTGTTTCCACATCCCCCAAGCTTCTAACTGCACCTTTAACATTTCACCCCATCAATTCCTTTTCCATGACTTGAACTCAGAATGCTTCCTGGGAGTATAGCTGAGAAGGAAAGAGGGGAGAAAGCGCCTCAGGCCTACAACGATGGAAATGCGAGCATTAGAACAAGGCTGTGCTGCCGTGGAAGGAAGGAACACCGAACACTTCTCAGTGGGTTGAATTTCACGTCTGCAAACTGGGTTCCTAGTTATATGTGAAGGTTTTATCGGCTGTCAGCTGGCTGGATTCTCATTCATCTCCAATCATGACATGGTGGCCATCTTTGATCCAGCTGCCCCGGGACACAGCCTGACAATGGCCAATTCCCTCTACCATGGTTAATCTCTTTCCTTTTTGGTAAAGGCACAGTGGTGATGGAAGATGCCAGTGACATTAAAGAAGATAGATACAGTCAAGTGGCCATCTCTGCACAGCACATCTCAAATTAATAAATGGACTCAGTGGTATATGGCTATTCTAAAAAAAAACTACTTTGGAATGTCTCCCCTTTGGACAAGCTATATACAGGAGTATATTAAAGCAAGCTACCTGTGGGAGCATGTGATTTTCTCATTGGCTGTAGAACAGCCAATATCTCATTATAACACTGAAGCAATTTCTATACCTTGAAAAAAATGTAGTAATGTACACCTTATAGCTGGCTATCAGATTGTTCTGGTATGTTCTAAGGCCAGAGAAATGTTCTTAGAGACCATTTGTTTACATAATATATTTCCACAAATGTTGATCATCATTGCCCTGACTGCATTCCTGATCTGAAAGGTCACTACTCTTCAAAATTACTGACTTTGAAAACTTGACACTTTTATAGTTTTTTTATATATTGTCCTAGCATGTCTCAAACTCTTGAGGTAAAATCATTGGTCTGCTCCAGCCTCCTGAACTGCTGGGACCAGTGAGTATGCCACTGTGCTTTGCAGAACCCACCTATCATTCTAAAATGGAGGTAATAGCTAGTGAACACTTTTGAAATGATCCTGGATACTTCCTACACACGCACTTTTGCGGGGCTATTTTCTGTGTGTACATACGGGAAAATAACTACTTTGCACTTCATTTGCTTATAGCACATAAGGGATACGACAGGTTTGAAAAGTACAGATCGAAAAGATCTTATTACTAGACATATTTAAATTGTTCTGCTGAAGGAAAAAAATGAAGTGTTGCATACAATCTTCAGTAAAGGGGGTATTTCTTTTTTTAAAATATAGTATTTTTACTAACTCTGAGAATTTAATATATGCATTTAACATATTTTGATCATATTCATCTCCACTTTCTCTCCCTAACTCCTCCCAGATCTACCCTCCATCCTGTCCAACTTCATGTTCTCTTTTGTTAAAAATCACCCACCAAGTCCAATTTGCATTGCCTGTAAACTCACGGGTGTGGCGCCACCAACTGGATAGTGGTTGGCTTACCAGGAGCCACAGTGGGGCTGTTCGTTTCCAGCATCTGAGAAAGGAAGCTTTACTCTAGACCAGACTGCACTGCACAGCAGGAGGCTTGTACTCACCTAGATTGGTCAGAAGGAGTGCAACTTTTTCATAGAGCTGTAAAATAAATTCCACACCTTTAACAAAGGAACTCTAGCTGTTCTAAAGCCTATAATTGTAAAGAAGACAGGCAATCAAGTCATGAGTGAAACTTTTTTACTCTGTGTTTCAGACAACGGAAACATTGTGAGCAACTGCACACTTTCGGGGACAATCGGAAATGTGTAAGGTCTTCTTTCTGATTTTAAACATCTTGCTTCCTGTTTTGGGGTTGGTAATTCTGTAGCAATGAGACTAGCTGCCACTAATTACCAGTTTCCTAAGTGAGGCTGGACAGTCATCACATGTCTGGGTGTCAACAACTGAAGGCAAAAATCCCTCATGGCTTCTCAGGTAAGGGCCTGTCGTCTTATTGTTGTGGAATGCTGTAGATTCTACATTACAGCACTCATAAATGCCAGAGTGAACGATCATTGTGGGAGACTCCCAGAGCATGTGGTCCCACCTCTCCATCAGCGCACAGGATGCACCCTTGACTCACTCAGCTGTCTGGTTGACAGATGGTCCTCAGAGGGAATGGAGGGTGTGTGTGTGTGTGTGTGTGTGTGTGTGTGTGTGTACATGTGTGTGCACATATAGAAGCACAAGGTTGTTCAAGAAAATATAGCTATTAGATATTTTCCAGAGAGGAAATAAATTGAGAGAATAAAAACTCATTTCTCTGAAAAGGTGATAACTGAAAATTATATTAATGGGCTGAACAATGTGAAAACTAAGATCACAGATTGAAGTATTTAACACACATTGCTTACAATTCCCCAGGCTGAATGCCAGCATTCTTTTTGGGAAGGCGTGAGGCTTGACTATATTCCTTCACGTCTCCTTCAGACCACACCTCCCTTATATATAGGTGGGATGGGTTCAGACTAATTGACATTAAAATCTTTCCTAATTTCTGAATTCTCTTCCCCAAGATTCTTGCTTACTGTGGAGCCAGGCCAAACACTTAGATTGTGTGACTCCAAACATTCAGCAATGGCCACTTGCTCTGTTAAGGCATATATATGGTTTTTCTACACAAAGATATATTTACTAAAGCCATAAAATTTGCTTTTGCATACAGAAACCCCAGACTCATGGAGTCCAATGTTAAAAGAGATTGGTATAATTACAGCTAGAAATTATGTGGTGAAGATTAGTCATATTTCTTTTGACCATAAAAACAAAATCTCTATAAACAAGAGATTAGAATAGATGCTTTAGTAAAACTCACTTTAGCATTACAAAACACACTATCATTAAAACTGCTTAATTACATAATGGTCAAAGAATATTAAATGCGTCTGGCAAAATACTTTCCTGAAAAGTATAATTTTGGTTCTCAGTTTATTCTTTATCTTTTCCACATAACACACCCTTGTTAACTTGTGACACCTATCTCAAAGGTCTCTGGTCCAGTCACCTGGGTACAAACACTGGGAAAACTGGCATTAAAAAAAATAACATAGACGTGATTTGTACTAACTTTTGGGAAAATACAGTATAGAGAAGGATCCATGGCATCAATGAATGGGGGGGCAGGGAGGAGACAGGGAAGGAGGGAATGAGGGAGAGAGAAGAGAAAAGCAGGAGACCTTGGCTATGTATCAGGAAAAGTTATTGATGGAGAGGGGCTCATTGTAAGTAAGGGACCCTTAGGTGAGTGTTTATATAAAACAGCTCATTTCTTATCAGTCCATTAAGGTATTGAAAGGATGGATGGTTTATTCTGATAAGGTCAGCAGAAAAAATTAGTTTCCAAACTTAACAAAACAAATTATTTCCCCTCTTTAATTCAACCTTTATCATTGTATAATGGAATTCTTTATCTTTTTATTACATGTAATCTAGAGCCCATTTTATTTAATACGGTCATGACCAGTCCTGCTTCCTTTCGGATCCCGTTTGGATGAGTATCATCTCTTCACTTCTGCCTTATGGGTAAAGCGAATTTCTTTAAGAAACATAGTTTGGTGTCATTATATTAGCTACTCTGTCACTCTGTCTTTTAATTGGAGATCTTAATCCATTAACATGTAAGGTAATTACCCCTAGGTTAGATCTGGCTTTAGCCATTTTATAACTTGTTTTACAATGTTATTAGATACTGTAAATTATGGTTGTTAATGTCTGTAACTGATACAACACTTTAAGGTAATTTTCAAAATAAGACAGCTATAAATACTTCTAATCATATCAGCCTGATCAATGCTTGTGAATTTGTTCTAATGTAAGGAATAGTTTCTGATTTACTATATTTTTTTTGTATCAACATTATGTTTTCCACTTTTTACAGCATGGTGAAATACCTGATTCACATTCATATGGATGAATAAAAAGGATTATTATAATCTTTGCTTTTCTCTCTTGGTGGTCTACTTAGTGTGCAAGCACGGTTCTGAGACGCCATGTGGTCACTAGTGAAGCAGAACACAGTTGAAACAGTGTGAGAAAGAGAAAAATCCCGGTCCCCTTCACTCTTTTTTGAAACTATTTTTTAAGACGCTGAATGAAATGCAAATCAATAAGCGTGACTTAATCAGTCATCCAGAGGCATTTGAGTGTTAGAGTGCAGATAACTTAGTAAATACAAATTCTATTTTTAAGCACATACACAAAAGTAAACATACATCACAAGAAAATAAGCACCACATATAAATTTGCTTCTTTAATTAAGATTAGACAAACTCAGTAAAAAGTCAGAAACAGGATATGTTATACAAAATAATTGCACAAATTTTCAAATAAATATAAAAAACAATCTGTTCCTTGAGGTTTTTATTGTCAGTTAATAAAAAGGGTTAATAATTAGCATCTAAATCTTGATTTTTTTTTTTAATTTTGAAAAGCCATACTGGTCAAAAAATTTAAGTAGTCCAAACCAATTTAGATAGCCGTTAAAAATAACTATTACTGGATAATAAAAATATCTTAAATTGAGTATTTTCAGAAGTCAATAGAGAATTTAGTTTTTCAATGCTTTTGGCTATGCCAGGTTGTGTTCCAGTCATTAACTGGCCGTCCATTAGGCTGCGATTGTTTCCAAAGGACTTAAATTATTATGTTTTTATATTCTGATGAAAACTCTTCCAAACTACATTACACACTTGGCTACTCTCATAATGGACCTCACGAAGCTTCGGGGCAAATGACAAGCGTGTAAATGTGATGCTGGGAAGGGAGAGAGAGCTGAGGGGGGCAGGACAATCCGCCACTGAACAAGGGTCCTGGCTGTGGCTGTGTCCCAAGTTCTCGTGTGCTGTCTCTCTTTTCTCTCTCTCCCTTGCTGTGGTCTGTCACTGCCATTCTCACTGGTGTTTTTTACTTAGGAATCTTAACGCTATTTTAGTTTGAGACTGTCCGGAAAATCAGAATACCAAAAGTGTTCCCATCGCACCTAAAATGAAAAATATAGCCTGAAGTGATGCCTCTGACTGACACACTTTAAGTGTGTGGGTTTTAGTAGGATGAAACTTTGTTAGAAAACGTATCAGTAGATTCATGGCTTAGATCTCACCATACAGTAGGTGTTTTGTAATGCCAGCAATTGGGTATTTTGCCCACTCCATACACCTTCTTTCCCGTTTCAGTTTACTTCATCTTTTCTTGATTGTCTTTTGAAGTAGAGATGACTACATCCTGTTTTCTAGCTGCATGAAGTATTTCTCTGATGATGGCCCCTGCTCCATACACGGGGACAAACACAATGTACGTATAGATCCAATGCACACACTCCTTTATTTCTTAAGGAGGTATATAAATTAGATTATTATTATTTATTAAAATTAGTGCTGAGGATGGACTCCAGGGCCTTATACAAGTTCAATATCCACTCCACTACTGTGTTACATCCCTAGATTGAAATTATTATTATTTTTTTGAGACAGGGCACTGTGTAGCTGACCTCAAACTCATTATGTAGTTGAGCCTGGTCTTAAACTCCTGATTCTGCCCCTGGCTCCCAAGTGCTGGGATTACAGATGTGTGCCACCACACCCAGTGTGTGAACTTCCAGGGACTGAGTCCAGGCCTTTGTGGATGCTAGACAAACACTCTGCCTACTGAGCTACATCTCCAACTAAATTAAAATTTTGATAAACACTGAAATGAAAAGACATTGGTTAAGACTACAGCAAGCATTCGATCATTGTACCCCATGAAGACCCAGAAACTTTCAAAGCTCTACTGTTTGGTTAAGTTACTATGAATCACCTTTCTTCACAATGTATTTCTCACAATCAACATGGAGCCTAACTGAGCTAGAGGGTATGGGGCATCAAGGAATGCCAAACATCTATTTTCAGTCTCCATAGGAAGAAGCACCCATGAAATCATCACACCAAACAATTAGCAATGTTTTTCAAAACCATTTCTGATTTTGAAAAATCATTTTCTAAAATAGGAAGTCCCTGTGATTTAAAAATTACTAGCAATGAGCAATCTGCATTTCCTTAGCCCAGTGATTACTGGTTCACTTAGTAACCCTAGGTAAGGTTGTTTATTATTAGGTGGGTCGAATTCTCTTGGGAATTACATGGGATTATTGGTTATGGAACTCAGATGTTTTTCAGAGCTCTTCCTTTACTAGGTGTGAATTTTTTTCACTTTTTAACATATGCTTTTAATTGAAACAGAATTATACCCGCCCCTGTCCTTTCCCTCCATCCAGGCCCTCCCCGATACGCTATCTTCAACTCCTCCCAGACACCCCCATTCTCAAGTCGATGCATTTATGTGTGTGCACAAGTACATATAGATCCAACCTGCTGAGTCTGTTTTTGTTCATGACAACCTACAGTGTACACCAGTGGGACAGCAGGATTATGCTACTTGGTCTTGTAAAAGTCCCAGTCATTTGTAAAGATGTTGGCATTTCAGCACGATGAATCATCATAAAGATGCAATTCAAATGAGCATGGGCAGAACAATAATGAGTTGGACATCTAATTCATGCCTGACACAGTGTTCAGCACATATATTATCTCAATTATTTCCTGCTATAACCCTCTAAGGTCAGTATTTTGATGTACATTTGACCTCAAAGCCTAACCTCGCCAGCTGTTATTTTTGTTGTTGTTGTACAAATGACAATAATTTACCAAATGCCTGTGATGTGCCACGTGCTTCTCCAGATCCTAGGGCATAAGGACAGTAAAAATAAAACAAAGACAGAAAGGGCTCTCCTCTTTTGGACCTACACCCAGAGGAGAAGATATTAAATGAGATCAGGAGTATAATAGAGGGTGATCGATGGTACAGAGGAAAACAAAGCAGGTGTGGAGGTAGGGAGTCATCAGATGGCAGGGGCAAGTTGCAACCTGAAACATACTGACGGGAAGCCTTTATTAAAAAAGTAATATTTGAACGAAGAACAGAGGAAGGTGAGAGGGTGCATTATGCAGACCCTGGGGAAGGGAGGGACAGAATGTTCCAGGAAGAGGTAACAGCAAGAAGACACGAACACATGAATTTTTACATTGAGTAAGAAGAAAGCCATGGACCTGTAAACCTTTGGAGGAGTCACATGCCTGCCCTACATGCAACATGGTCCATATGGTTTCTGTGTTGAGCCAATATTGATGTGAGCCAGTGTAGAGGCTAGGAGTCCAGTTAGAAAGCCATTGAGACAACCCAGCGAAGAGATGCCGGAGACTTGGTTCAGGGATGTGTGAAAAGTGGTCTAATTCTACCTTTGAACTTTGACCCTCCTCCTGGCCTTGTTCTTGCTGAAATTACAGATGTGTGACACCACATCTGGTGTAGGTACATTTTGATGGAGAGAGAAATGGATGTGTGAAGGATATGCTAGCTTTATTTTAGACTGAACAGCTGTAAGAGGGAGGCTCTGGAAGGAGCTGATACTTATGGGAAGATAGGGAATTGTATTTGAAAGAAGAATGGAGAAAGCAGGGCCCTACAAGTTGGTTCACACATAAAGGCACTTACATCCAAGCCCAATTACCTGACGCATCCCTGGTACCCACATGATAGAAAGAAATAACCAACTCCTCAACGTGGCCCACTGATTTCCACATGCATAACATTCTGCATGTGTACGCATGTGCATTCACGAATGTGAGCGCACGTACACACATAAACAAATCTAATAAAACATTTTAAAATGAAAGTGTTGGAGACTGCCTGGTCGGCCATTTCACATGCAGGTCTGATGCTCAGAGGAGAGCGCTGGCCTGAAATATGTGATTGCAAAAAGTCTGCCACCACCTCGAGCAGCATGTGTCATTCTGAGGTTTTACTTACGTGGGTATCTCAAAGGACGCACTGGATACCGGCTGCTCTATCATGTTCTGAATGAAGAAGGGTGGGGACCAACACTGCTGAGCTGCATTACAGTCTCTGAGCTGGATTTTCTAAACACACTCTCAGATTTCACCGAAGGGAAAGTCAGTGCTGTCTGACAGAATTAACAAGGCAGGTTTGTGCCTTGGGTAGATAGCCCTGGAGCCTGGGTTTGAATTGAGTTTTTAATTAATTAATTAGTTTGTTTGCTTTTGTTTTTTTGAGACAGTGTTTCTCTGTGTAGCTCTGGCTGTCCTAGAACTCCCTCTGTAGACCAGGCTGGCCTCAAACTCACAGAGATCCACCTGCCTCTGCCTCCCGAGTGCTGGGATTAAAGTCATGCCACCACCACCCAGCGTTTGCATGAGTTCTTAAATACAGACCTTCTGCCTTGAGGCCAGTCTCTTTAGAAACAGAAGAAAACCATTACAGCAGCGCCCCCGCCCCCACATTTGGCTTGTTACCTTGTTGCCCACTTACCACGTTCAGGAGCATAATGATACAAAAGTTGATGCATACTGCAGTCCCTGTGGTTGCAACCTGAGAGTTATTCCTGATTAACGCCCACTTAAAGGCTGCGAAGGTGCTGACAGTCACCACCCGGTAAATGACGATCCCGAACACGGCGGCGATCACCACGCAGATCTGGAAGGAAGATGGAGTAAACCCGGTGAGACCTGAATGCCAGGTTTGTGTTAGGAAGCAGATTTGTGTTCTGATGAAAAACGAAAACCAAGTGATGGTGATTTTGCTTCCAGACTGTCCCCATGAAGAGGGACACTTTTCATCCTGGTGAACACTTTCTCTGGATTTTCTGACAGAGTAGGAACACCACACTGCTTGAAAGCTAAAGATCTGCCCAAGGTAGGGGGTAACGTTTTTTAAAGAAGAACAATTGAGTGATCGGACCAATGAATCCTTATTATAGAAATGTGTTATGCTTCTGATTACAATAGTTTGTTTCCCATTATTGTAGGATATAAGTTAAATCCTTCTTGTGTTCTGCAAGACTCCTCGACCCACAGGGCACCATTCTCTCTACTCTCTGGGGACCCTGGGCATTTTTTTCTCTGTGAAAAAATATTTTCTTTCTTTCTTTCTTTCTTTCTTTCTTTCTTTCTTTCTTTCTTTCTTTCTTTCTTTCTTTCTTTGATGAGTGTGTGCATGTGTGTGTGGAGTGGGAGGCATGAATGTCATGGTACATGTATGAAAGTCCAAGAACAACTTATGGGGTCAGTTCTCTCCTTCCACCAGGTGGGTTCCAGGTATCAAACTCACATAGTTGAGTTTGATGGCAAGTACCGTCATCTGCTGGGCCATCATGGCAACCCACAGACATTTTCTCATTGCTTCAAAGGAGTTACGCATTTTCAGTATTCAAGACTGTCTATAATACCCATCCACTCATCTCCTGCCCAGAGTGCATGCACCTGTACACAGCCTAGGAAACACCCCTTCCCACCCCTTTTCATATCTTAGCTTGAGAACCACTGAGAACTGAATCTTTGTCCTGGCACCAGAGCATTGTTGCTGTTGCTAGATTATGGCACATGCACTAAATGGGTGTATCCTCTTCCAGGATACTACTGAGGATTTCTAACAACTGGTTGGGTTATTGTCACTTTCTCCCACTAGAAAGTAAGGCCCAGAAGGTAGGGACAGTATCTGTATACTCCTGGTATGTGTTGTTGAATAAACTAATGATGTGACAGACACACAGTATCTTACAACTGAATACAAATCTAGACTGAAGTCTCTTTTGTTGAAGATTCATGATCCTTGGGAATAGCTTATGGTCTATTTTCTATCTTTTTATAAGCTAAACAGAATCTGAGACTCCAAACAGTTTTGGAACTTTCATTCAGTGATTCCTAATAAAGACCACGGCCCACTTCATTATCTAAAGCTGGGTTTTAAATCCAGTCCCTGCAGTAATATCCACAGATTTATGATTCCTTTTCTTACAGTATTTCTGTATAAACTTTATTTTCTGCTCATTTCTGGTGTGAAATACACACAAAAAACTGGAGTCTAAACCTTGGCTAGGACTGACCAGGATGATAGGAAGGAACATAATAATAGTCAAACAAATATCTGAATCCTAGTGCTGATGATAGGGAGGCAGACGAAGTCTACGCTGAAGGTTATTCATGGCAGGGATATGAGGGCAGACAGGCCACTGGATTGAGAATCAGAGGACAGGGCTGAGTTCCAGATACACTATCAGCCACAAGCGTGACTTCTCTACAGCCTCAACTTCCTCTGCTTTAGGGTCTGTGTCTGTAGAACAGGAAAACATAATCTATGTATCTAGATCTTATATGAGAAATATGCCAATAAATACAAATGTGTGTGTGGAATCAAAGCATGACATTATTGCTTAGAAGTGGCACCCAAAGAAGGGGATGGGTTTGAGCCCTTCTTTGCAATCTGCCTCTCCTTTCAATTCTGTATTTCTTCGCTGGCTAAAGGAGTAGATTGTCTTGGTTCGTGGAAGTTTTATCCTATATACTGTCCTTTCAGTAGAGTACAGTGGGACACAGCAAGAGGGAGGAACAGGAAATTGGAATGGGACACTTCCTTATGAGCAGACCCTGGGCAATCCCTTAACCTGCCTCCTCTGTCACATGGTCATAGTGATGTCACCCACGATCCATCCACGACACCAAATGCAGCAGTGAGGATTAAACCGCAAACTGTGTGAAAGTGTTCTATATAATCACGCAAGCACCCGGCATGATTATTGTTGCTATATTAGAGGTTTGTATCTTATTAAACTAAAGAGATTTCTTAAAAAAGTGTCAAACCATGAAGAATATTCCTGATGCAGAAACGATAAGTCTGCTGCATTTGTCAGTAAATGCTTGATAAGGTTCTGGCTTGCCCGAAATGGGATTCATCCGCTCTTTCTTGGAATACTTCGCTTCAAACTGGGGGCGTATTTCTTCCTGAAAGACAAGCAGACATACCCATATATGCTGAAGAGGTACTCACAATAGGAAATATCCTTTTACCCCACCATAAAATGGAATCTGTGGCTGCCACACCCATCAGCCAGTCAATGAAGCAGGCTTGCAAAGACAGCCTTAAACATTTGGAAATTGATCCCTTGAAGAACATCTGTTAAGATGGTGATCAAGATCCATTATCATCAAAACCAATGGAACTCATTTTTCTTGATAAACTCTCCCTGAAGAGGGAATGATATTTAAAACCGACTGCCTGTCCCATGCCCAGTGTTTTGGAAATTGTCACTTTTGTTACCAGGCAATGACATGGACAGTGGAATGATGTCTTCTGAGTAGGCAAATGTTCACAATCTATTTTGTGATTTATACTGACAGTACCATTCTTAGCTTTCTTTTTTAAGCCTAACATAGTTTTATTTTTGTGTGCCTAGGTTTGGGACACTAAAATCCATAGTGAATCTACATTTAATAAGCTCTTATGGGAGGCAATTCACCCTTAACCATAGATACTAAATGTAATCTTAATTGCCCAAACACCTTCCAAATGGGGCTGTATCAAGGCTCCTTCAATCCCAAGTCAAGCCGAGATTTTTGTTTCGTTGAGCTGAGCCCTATCCCAGTGTGACCAGCTTCCAACTAAAAAGCAATTATGGGATTAGGGAAAAGACAATCAGCAAGAGATCGTACTAGAGTACTTCTGGTTAATTAAGTACACGCTCTACTTGAGTGAATTGGGGAAAAGAAGGAAAATGAGCAAACCAGATGGGCTGGAGACTAAGTCCACGCAGACAGAGAGATCAGATGAAAACAGAGGCAAGGGAGACAGAAGAGAATTACGGAGAACGGAGAACAGGCCTACTCTGAGAATGGCCATGCTCTGTAGGAAGACATGTTTACAGATGTGCTCGGCCTTCTTTCATTTTATTTCAGGCAGTGAAGTCTGAGGATACAGAGATAGAGATTCTTCTGTTTCTGTTTCCTCGGGAAACTCTCAGTTTCTTAGTATACAGATGTAAGAGCTGCTGCCCACGGTCTCCTCGTTGACTCAAGCCTTGCTTCCAAACCCAGAAAACCATTTTCTGAAGAATGTTTATGAAACATAGGAGTGACTGCCTTTCAGAATTCTTATTAAAGAATTACTGAAAAACCCCAGTGTCATGTATCAAAGTTTCTTGTTATGTACCTTATATAGACACGTCAAAACGAAAAGGAACTAAGCAAAAAAAAAAAAAAAAAAACAAAACAAAAAAAACAAAACAAAACCAAACCCCAGCACATTCATGGAATATGAAGGAAACCTGTCAAAATTATCTCCCTTGTCAATCCAATCACAGGGCTAACATTTTCATAATCTGTGTCTCTAAAAGTCTTCTGTTAATATGAAAAAACCACACACATGTTCCTCTAGGAAAGAAAACACCCATACTAGCTATAATAATATTATAGTTTTATTACATGACTCACAGCCATATCAAGGCTCTGATGATTTGGAACTAAGGGGAGCTCAGAGAACATAAGGGTTAGGAAAATGTGTGAGGCTCAGATAAAGTAGGGTCCAATGGAAGGATGTGGTAATCGAGTCTAGCATGAACAAATTGGCCAAGAAAAGAGAACCAGAATTGGGCACAGATTGGGAAAGAACACAATATACTGAGCTAGATGAGGAAATGGGGAGCAAAGTGGTTGGAAGGAGGGCAGACAAAGTAGAGCCCAAAGGGCCGAGCTTGCCCTTGTTGGAAGCTTGATCTACAGTTGACCCCACATTTGTCCACACCACCAAGAAGGCTACCTGGAGCAGCTTCTTCTCAGCCTTTAGCGCTTGATATAATTCTGAACTTGTGTATATCTAGGGGCTGGTGTGGGTCCTGGGCTCACAGAAATGTTTCCTTGAGTAGTTCTCTAAGGAGGTGTGTTTCATATGCCAAGTGATAATAAACAACTGCCTTCTACTAAAGTAAGAGAATGGATGATATGTAAGGACTGTCCTCCTGAATCCCATGTTTCTACGTCTATTAGAGAAATGTCTCTTGACCTATGGAATTTTAACTCACTCATGTGTCTGAATAGAGTTCAAGCACGTGGGGTTGATGGCAGTATTGCCAAATGATGCCAGCCTTCCTCATCTCCTGCCTCATGATAAAGTTCCATTATGTAACCCAGGCTGGCCTTGACTTGAGATCCTCCTGCCTCAACCTCCCAGATGCTAGGATCATAGGCATGTCACTCAGACCTTCTTTATATAACTTGAAACTTCTTTCAAAGACAGGTATTCAAATTGCTTTCTGGATAACCTGACTTCCATCATTCATTGGAGGGCAGCGACTCAAGGGGTGCATTTTTTTAGCGGGAGTGGGGGGGTTGTGCTATAAGATATTCTGAGGAAAGTGGTACAGACCTCCTCTTCCTCCCAGTCTATCAGATCCCAGTCGTAAGCAATCACTGCTCGGCGTCTTTTCCAAAATTCCAGGAAGACGGTGGCTGGAACAAACAGAGAACAAAGGTCATTTCAAATAAAAAGCAATATTGTTTCAGTGAATAAGGCACTGTAGACAATGTAGTTGTTTGGATCCTTTTTTGTTTGTTTTGTTTTTTAACCAGAATTTCTAACTCGACACCATTTAATCAGGAGAAATTTTGAGAAATACTAAACTTGAGTCAAATACAACGAAGTTAGAGATTTTGCCTGGAATTAAAGTAAGATGGCTTGCAAGCTGGGGTAGATTTAACATAGATGAAGATCTTGGAATAAATAATACAGGAAACTTTCCTGACAATATCTTGGCTACTGATATGATATTTATTTTTTTAAATATAAAAGGCATCCAGGAATAGAAAAACAATCCCAAAACTCAGCATACAGTTGATGGGCAGTGATTTCTTGTTCCCAAATTCTCTTCAGACAAAAGTATACAAAATATCTTAACACATTTAGATATATGTAAATATATTTGTACTTAATATAAATATCCTAGCCAGGCATGGTGGTGCATGCTATTGATCCCAGCACACAGGAGACCAAGGCAGGCAGATCTCTGTGAGTTCCAGGCCTTCCAGGTCTACAATAGTGAGTTCCAGGACAGTCAGGACTATGTAGAAAAACCCTGTCTCAAAAATTAAATTAATTAAAAATCCTTTTGTTATAAGGATATTAAAGTGTGATTGAAGAACATGTAGTCACAACTCTTGGATTTTTTTTCCATCAACATCACCAAATTAATAATATGGAAGTTTGAAATTAACTATGCTTCTCTTTTGTCTGGTAAATTTTATGACTTCTCCTTATACTGTTTGACTGAATGGGCTTCACAGGAAAGATCACCAACTATTCTCTGAGATACATTCCTGCTGCACAGCAAAAGAATTGTTGCTGGGAACATGTTTACTCAACAATACTTCATACAGTAGGGTGGCCCAAGAGACTGGAGTGGGTACTTACGTAAGCGAGAAATTACTTCTATTTATGCTACAGAAAGATGTCAGATCTTTGTATTAGAATGGTCTAGTCATATCTTAATGAATGTACACACTTTACTATGGGGAGAAGAGGTTAAGTTTCATGTGGCTGTTGGGACACTACTTTGAAGACATGAAGACATAACCACTTGTATTTTATTTCCCTTATAGATCTTAGAATAGTCTCAAGCTCTTTACCTACAACTTTGTTAATTTTACTTATAAAAGAGGGTTTTTCATTTTTTCCTCCTTTCTACCCTCATCCCTGCTTCGTACTATTACCTAATCTTCCCACAGTGAGGTTCACCTGAGGCATTAACCTCAATCCCAAACAGCAATCCTTTTATGACATTAAGTTGACACATTAGGAAAATATAAGATGTCTCCCCTCTTAGCACAGGTAGGAATGGGAGTAGGGATTATGTAAATTAGTACTCAAATACAGTAACCTCTTCTGTCTGTGTGGTATACATTCCAACACCTCTACAGATGCCTGAAATTATATATGGTACCAAAGTGTGTGTATTCTATGCCTTTTAATATTTGGTCTTATTGCAGATATTAGCAACCCAACACTCACTTTTTCTTTCTGATTAAGTAGAGAATTCCCATATTTTTACTTCAGGAAGCATTTTATAACATCTCTCTGGTATATACACAGGAACATTGTATTCTTAGGTCCATTATTAAGACCATTCCTAAGGAAAACAACTTCAACACAAGCCCTGTCATATTGTGACACTCAATCTGATAACTGAGATTGCTTCTCAGAGTAACTAACTAGAAGATGGGTAGCACATACAAGGTGGATACTCTGGATGGTGTTGACACACCCCATGGAAAGATGGATGTGGGCTGTGTAAAATTTCATCATCTAGTTCAGAACAGTGCACAATTTAAAACGTAACTTATTTCTGGAATTTTCTATCTAATATTATTGAATCATAGTTGACCAGAGGTAATTAAAATAGAAAGAAAACAAACAAAAACAAACAAATTACAGCTAAAGCACTATTATGCCAGAACACTTTTTAGCTTATAATCATATACAGGTAAGAAGACTGACGTTGTGAGCTCATATGGGACATTTAATGGTGAAGATATACACTATACTTATTTTCTGAAGTAGAACAGTCATTGTCAATTTCAAAAAAATTTGCAGCAGGTTGTTACTGCTTCTACTATAGCCATTTATTACATTAATTTATTGAAACTAGACATGGCCATAATCCACATGATCCTAAATAACAGGCTTCATTTGGTATTGAAGACTTAGAAGGAAGTAGATAATGCTTCCTCAGGCTCCCTGTTTTGTTTTGTTTAGTTTTTCCTGGATGAAGAGAGACGATGAAGGCATATGACAGAAGAAACCTAGCCATTCATCTGAATGGAAATAAGGACTGCCTGCTTAGATTCCACAGAAGGCCAGGGGTTTGTGGATTAAAGCTGATTTGGCTTCTTTCTGGAAAATACAGCCAATGGTTAAATTCTGCAAACAGGAAGAAAGAAGCTGCTGAGTGACTACCCCATCTCACATAGGCATTTAGAGATGCTCAGCAGAAACACTCTCCCCTTTGATTATCTCTTAATTCCAATGCTGCATTCCCTAACCATCACACAGCTAGGAAACGATAGAGCCAAAATTTTGTCCTGATTTATCATCTGTCTTTTAACTACTAGGTTACACTTTAATTTAAACTTCTATTGACGTGACAAGATTCTAAGAGAAAGAGAAAGTTTACTTTTCCAATTTTTTTTGGGGGGGGGTATTGTGCCGAAATAGCTATAAATATGAAGGGGCTATTCCAGGGTAATACATTTAGTGGAGGAACCTGGCATTTACTTGTATCCTTCATATAGATCTGTAATCTTCCAGAGGGCCCAGAAAAACCCACA
The DNA here is from genome assembly GCA_902168415.1 of Peromyscus melanophrys. NCBI lineage: Eukaryota > Metazoa > Chordata > Mammalia > Rodentia > Cricetidae > Peromyscus > Peromyscus melanophrys. Next base: position 4,319 of record CABHPR010112824.1, on the reverse strand, counting down.
CTTATTCCAAAAGCTGCAGAGGATACGATGCTACTTTTTTTTTGTGTGTGTGGTCTACTGGTAATATAATTGGTTTTGAAATTTGACTCTTTATCTTTAAAATGCCTGTTCTGGAATGGCAAGAGAAGAATTATGCTGCCTGTTAGCAAATAACTCTAAAGGCATTTCCCTTATATTTGAAAAATTAAGAGACTTACAGATCTTTTGGTGTAACTCCCTGCTAACTTGTCAAAAGCTTAAGTTCCACTTATAAAAACAAGAATAAAGGCTAGGTAAAATCAGCAGTATGCATGAAAAGGAATGGGTAGCTTTTGTTTCTGAATGGTGGCCCTCTCTCAAAGCATCTGATGATGATTGGCTGCTCCCAAGCCAATCCGATGACTCAAAGCATCTTCAGTAGTAAGATTCTTGCTGGAGACACAGCTAGGCTGGTGAAGGTCTTGTTTTGTAAACATACGGTTCTGGTGTTGCTCTCCAGGAAATAATAATAATAATAATAATAATAATAATAATAATAATAATAATAATAAAATGATTGGTAATAATCCAATAGTTGATAGCAATTATTATTGATTATAATTTATTATTGATTTAATAAATGTATTATTATTATTATAAATAAACAAGGTTCTCACTTTCGAGGAAATGTAGAATGAATTACTTCACACACACAACCACTTTCTCCACCAATACTAATTTATTTTTAAAAATGAAATTAGTAACACTAACAGATTTAATTTTTATCAGTCCTTTATAACTTTCTGAGAATGTTTGTTTGGATAAGACGTGGAGAACTAGACCAGTTTGCTTCTCCCAAGATGTAAGAAACAGAGCAATGAGGGCAATTCCTAACAGCCTCACTTGTAAAATCCACATATATAAAAGGCACTGAGCTAAGAATTATAAACTCAAAGCTAAGAAGGCCACAGAGCACAAGACTGAAAAAGGGAAAAAAAATCATTTAATAGGGAGTTGGGGATTGGAACAAATTGAGGTTGGCACACCAGGTAAAATGGAGACATTTTTCAGTTCTCATTGGCTGGGTTGCAGAAAAAGCCTCACAATTTTCAAGAGAAAAAAAAATAAAAATCTTCACATAAACCATATCAGCATCAAAATAACAGCATTAAATATTGTTATTAAAGAACCCAAGCAATGTATTTTTGCAATACGTTTACTAATTTATGAGACCCAACAGAGGCTAGTGTAATCATGTAAATGAGAAGCTGAAAAGTTTATGAGATACTGTGATATGTCAAAATGAGTTAATTCCAGAGTCCAGGAAGCCAGGAACGAAGACATATTTTAATAAGATCAAAGCTAACTGTTGGTGCCAGAACTTTTGAGATGAGCACATGAATTTATATGCAGGACAAGGGATTCACAACTCACAGGGAGTAAAAGCCTGAGAAGCCAATTTGTTAAAGTCTGATCTAGCATAAAACACTCTAAAAACATCCTGATGGAAACCCAGTGTCTAGGGGTGTTCTATGTAATAGGATCAAACACTGCTGGTTAATCAAGCTGAAAGAAATGTTCTCAAGAACCAGGCCCCTGTCTCCATTCACTTAACAATCATTGACTCCATTAATTCAAAATTCCCAAATAATTGTTTAGATGTAGTGATTTCCATGCTTAAATGAGACATGATAATACATTTGGTTTCACAAGCACCCTGACAAAGGGATTTTTTTGTTTTTTTGTTTTTTTGTTTTTTCAAGGGTTTCTATGTGTAGTTTTGGTGCCTGTCCAGGATCTTGCTCTGTAGACCAGGCTGGCCTCAAACTCACAGAGATCCGCTTGGATCTGCTCCTCGAGTGCTGGGGTTAAAGGCAGGCGCCACCACTGCCCGGCTGACACAGGGATTCTTGAGAGTCATTTTAAAATATCTCTGTCCCAAATGTATTTTCACATTCTGTATTATACACCGATATTGGAAAAATATGGAAGAGAATACCGTTTCTCCAAGTCACATTAGCTTTGGGAATTCTGACATTTCTGAGCTGGTAGCTGAGGGAATCCCACAGGTATTGGAGTTTTTTTTCCCCAGGGACTACAGTTTCATGGGGTCTATTAAGGGTGTGCTTCCTTTTTGTAAAAAGGGAGCAAACTTCAGTGGTCTGGGGACCTTCACTTTCATGCCTAACTACTAAAATATAGTAAAATAACTATTACCCACACGGCTAAAAGCCAGTGAAGAACTGCGATAACCGAGAGACAGCTGTAGCTCACTCAGGGTTGCTACATCAGCTCATTGCTTGGAGTCACCAGGACCAAAATAATGGTCTTAATGTGTCAGGGAGAAGGACATCAAAGTGAGGCAGGGTACTAGCTAGAAGGCCACCTTGGGAAGACTTGAGAGAAAGTAGTGTCTTCTGGACATGATAGGACCACTGTACTCATGAATGTATGACAGCTATGGTTGCCTATACAAGACCTGCACAAGAGCAAGCTGGTCAATGTTCTAGCGTGGAGGGGAAGGTGTCTTAACAGCCCTACCCCTAACTGAGGAGCTATTGATGATTGATGGTAAAGAGAGTCAGTTTTCTTTATGGGTGTGGCCTCTGCTAGGCTAACCATGACACCACACCCATGAGTATGTATATACAGGCAGCACAAACTGGTAACACTGAACAGCCAGCAGGTTGTATTTATATGTATGTATATATGCAATAATTATATTATAATTACATATTTTATATATATACTGTTTATATATATATATATATATATATATATATATATATATAAACAGTAAAGAGAAGGAGGTCATGAATTTGAGTAGGGGAGTAAAGGAATATATGGAAGGAGTTGGTATATACAGATCATATATATATATCATTACCCCTCATCCTCCCAACTGGGAAAAGCTCAGACCAACTGAACTACCTGCAGAAGACACTCCTCAACCTGTTCAGCCACCTTCTGTACAGCGTGCTCTAGGTTCCCAGATTTTGTGAGCTGTCACCCATGCTGAGGTGGGCTCTGGTGATGCAGCTTTGAGTCATTTCTGCTCCTTTGAGTAATGCCTCAGCCACGTTTATGTAAGTAACTCCAGTAAAACTCACTGATCCACCAAACTGGACTTTGGTGGTATCTGAACTTTGGTCTGTCATCAGTTCCCGACCTCAGGTGAGTAGATGTTAGTTCACACCACTCCAGGGACTGTACAAGCCAACAGCACCCAGTGTCCAGTGACAAGGAGAGTATAGTCTGCTACTAACCAAGATCTTAATTGATGTGCCCTATGGAGGAGACTTGGAAATGGCTCTAGAATGGGACAGACAGTATCTGGCTAAAACATCAGACTCCATTTCTTATTAGCTACTGTGTAATTTTGAGTAAGCCGAGGAGCTTCTCTGGGCTTCTAAGTCCTTCCAGTTTAAGATGGAAACAGTGATCCATTCTGATGGTTTCTGAGAAAGCGATGAACTGTCATATGTACACACACCCACACATAGTGGATGTTTTTTAATCATATGCTTTTTCTCTTTTGACTATACAATACTATTTTAACTAATTGATTTTTAGTGTGATGTTTTTATTAATTATGTGACAATACTGTTTTTTTTGTTGGACATGTGGATAAGATTACAAAAGATGAAGTTATACAATCTCCAGAAACAAAAGGTCAATTACAATAACATGAATTTAAAAAGAGGCAGATTTCCTTTTCTAATCCCTTACAAAATTGTATAAAACCTTTCAATTTGCACCAAGTATCCACTACCTTGTCATTTTTGACTGGAGGTTTTCTGGCGCCCCATGGTTTACCTCATTGCTTTTTTGCTGGGGTTAATTTTAAAAACAATATTGAAAAGTAAAAAAAAAAAAATTAAGGAAAAAAAGAGGATTCAGAAGAGGATTCGGCAATGAAGATCGGAGGGAGATAATCTACTTCCTGACTTCCAGGTCTCTGCCAGCATCTGCTTTCCTAATGATCCTTCATTTCTCTCTAGGGAGAGAAGCTAATTTAGTCCACAATTATCCTGTCCCTCGACTCCTTGTGAACACAAAAGGGCACAGAGGAAAGAGCCACGTTGTACCTTTAGTACAGAGTCCTGGGTTAATGCTGTAACTTGAAGATCTCCATGGAGCCCCACTGCCATACATGTGGGAACATGAGCAAAACTAACTTGCAAGCCAGGGTGGGGACAGTGCCGCAGACTGGCTCCAAACGGAGTTTGATTGTTCAGCAAACGCAGTGAGCAGCACACCCACCCAGAGGTCTTGCAAATCACTCTGTCTCATCAGCTTGTGTCTTAGCAATTATCCTGGAAATAGAGTGCGTTTGTTTTCTTAAACGCTGCAACGTGTCA
>CABHPR010112822.1:0-22334 GCA_902168415.1 Peromyscus melanophrys | reverse complement strand
CCACAGAAGCAGGAATGAGTGAATGAGTGAGAGGTGGCAAGGAGGACTTTGCCCTGCTGCACAGCTTCACATATCCCGTGATTCAAACCAGCCTGATGATCAGAAGCATCTAGAACTGCCTAGATTTTCTGCCCATACCTCCTCTCAGATCCAACAAATAAGATGAAATAGCAGCTTGTCTGATTAAAGAGGCCATTTTTGTTCCCAACTTGATGGCCAAGTTTATGGCAATGAAAAGCACTGAAGTGTTAAATGACAGGTTCCCAGTTTACTGTCCTTTAACTCTCTTCCTGGTTTAAGTGTTTGTAATTTTCACATGAATGGGGTAACTTTTTCATGGTGGCTCCAAACAGCAATGTTGGGTAGAATGCGCCTGCAAAAACTTGGCTGAGATCCCTCTCAATGTGCTTATCTTTGCAGACACAAGCTAATTGGGATCAGAGGGGCCAGAGAGCTGGAGGCAGAAGGATGGGGTTCTCTGTCACTGTCAGCCTCATTTCCATGGAGATCCATTCATTCATCAAGCATTCATTCAGTGTATACAGAGTCCCCTAATCCATGCCAGACTCAGTGGGGGACAGAAAGACACAGAAGCCAGCTTACAGTTTTGCAGACACATGTTTCTGAAACACATGTTTGAAAAGAGCAGAACACAGAGCTCTTTAAAGGCAATATTTAAGACAAGCATGAGGCAGGATGGCACAAGCAGAAAGCATATATGTCAAAGACCTCAGCTTGTTTAACAAGGCAATGCACACAGAGTACCTCATACATACTTGGCACACCACGTCACTAAATAAATGCCACTATCAGCTTTGCTGAGTGCTTATTAATGCCAACACCCCTTCTTGGTAGTCACAGACTTTGGGGTCCTAGAACAAATTTTAGGTGTTAAAAGCATGTCTAACTTCCAAATATTAGAATTTATCAATATCCATTTAGTTAACATAAGAGACAGGGCACTGGATGTCTATCATTGAGTTCCAAAATAGAAATCACAAATAAGACTGACATAGCAAATAGAAACACACACACACACACATACACACACACACACACACACACACACACACACTGATGGATATCTAGGCTGATTCCATGCCTTAGTTATTGTGAATAGTGCTGCAGTAAATGTCCCAGGAGTAGCTGGGTCACATGGCTGTCACGTGGCTCTTATATTTTTAGTCCTTTGAGGAACCTCTGTACTGATGTCTATAGTGACTAGATGAATTTACATTCACAACAGCAGTGTGTAAGGTTTCTTTCATTGCTGAATCCTGGAGAAATGCATATTCCTTAGGACAACATTGGCAGTAATCTTTTAATTTAGACCTTTTCATGCTCACCCAGAGAAACTATCAGGGCTCATCACTACCTCTGCCAGAACCAGAGGAAGGTGTCACTCTGGGAGGGGCTCTTGTAACATTCAACACTAGGACCATTTATTCATCCTCTTACACCCAGCCTCAGTAGGTGAAATGCTCAGGTTCACATGGATCTTTCATGTCAACTGGGAGAACTGTGAACCTCTCAAAGGAAATAGGCTATAGGTCATTCCAAGATGTTTTTGAAATGATAGGAAAGTTTAAGGGCTAAGGCTGGAGAATGGCTTAACTTTCTTGCAATAACTCTGACCCAGAGTCACCCAGACCTAGGGTTGTTCTCCCGACTCTCAAGAAAGTCGTTCTAAAGCTGAGTTCCTGTGCTGTGGTATGGCAGATAGTGTCACTCTGTGTTTCCCCACTCAGAGTATGTAGGTCGATCTCTTCATCTCTCACTCTTAACATCCACCATCGCATATAGAAGCAATGTACTCAATTACTGAAAGACATTCTCAGCCAACTGGGTTGTAGGCCCTGCTGTGACCATGTTCACACTCACTCGCCCTTCTACATGGTGTGATCCTTGAAGGATCCAACATAGTAAGTCAGAAAAAAACAGAAAGCATCTATAGGCCCAGGGATTGGATTAAGTACTTGTAAATCAGAAATAATAAGTCAACTAAAATCCGGCATCCACATACAGGAGAAACAATAAAATCTTCAGTTCTTCACTGGTCATTCCTCCTATGATGATGCACCTTGAACCATCTAAGAGTTCCTCCAGCATAATGCATAGACTTTGCCAAAATTACCCAAGCTTTGCCTTGAAAACTAGAGAGGTCAGAGCCCCTTGGGATGATAAAGAAAGCCTCACCAGGAATGACTGGGAAACATGTTCTCTTCTCCAAGCAGTGGTTCCCTCAGGAGCATTATCCAAGGCTTGGTTCTTAAGAAAGTCCTGGAAATACTTGCTTTGAAAACAGCATGGCTAGCTGTGATGATTAATATTGATCATCAATCTGATTGGACTAAGAATTACCTAAGGGGTGGGGCTGGGTAAATAGCTTAGTCAGTAAAGTACTTGTCATAAAGGCATAAGGACCTGAGTTCAATCCCCAGGATCCACAGAACAGTCTGGGTGTGGTGGCGTGCAACCCAAGGTTCCAGTAAGAGACTGTCCTAAAACACCAAGTGGACAGCTATTAAGGAAGAACACTCAGCTCTGACTTGTAGCATACACATACAGAGAGAGGGGGGAGGGAGGGAGAGAGAGAGAGGAGGGGGAGGGAGGAGGAGGGGGAGAGAGAGTGAGAGAGAGTGAGAGAGAGAGAGAGAGAGAGAGAGAGAGAGAGAGAGAGAGAAGCATTGCCTAAGTAACCAGTAAATCACACTACTGAATATGTCTGTGAGAGAATTTGCAGAGACACTTCCATATGAAGGTTTTGACCAAATCAGTGGATTTATCCCATAGTAGATTCATACTGTGGAGGCATTATCAGGAGGTGATGACAGGTAAGAAGTTGGCTTGGGTATAGTGGGTAGAGGCGGGTCATTGGGGGAAGCATCCTTAGAGGCTATATCTTGCCTTGGCTCCTCCCTAAATCCCTCTCTCTGTTTCATGGCCACTGTGATAGAAATAGCTATCTTCTATCACACATCACACAACCATGAAGTTTGGCCCAAGTACATGGGGAAAGTTACAATAGGCTGAACCCTCTGAAACTGTGAGTTGAATTAAATCCTTCTGATTTATGTCAGGTATCCTGTTCACATCCATAAAACATAACTAGTACACTGGTAGCTATCTATGGTCATCACAAAGCTTAACTGGACTATATTACAGGGAGGCTTTCTGAACAGGGTTTCATTTAGAATTCCAGGCTTTCTCTTGAACTCACTTTAGATGATTGATACTTGAAGACATTTCTGGGGCTAGGGATGCGATTTAATAGTACAGCCTGTGCTTAGCATACGTGAGTTCCTGAGTTGATTTCCAGCACCCCACTGTCTGAAAAAGAAAAAGAAAACATTGGGCCTTTGTAATGAAGGGACCATGACCTTAGGCAAAAGGAATTCTAATAACCTTGTCACTTCTTAAATGATGGCCAAAGTCAAAGCAGAAATAGCTGGTGAGTACTGAGAAGCCAAGCAATAATTATGTTAGTGTCATGGATATGGGTAGAAAACTGGATCTTAGGACTCCCACTATAGACAGGACATTCAATGCCAGAAGTGCAGAGAGGAAACAAAGGCAGGGCTGAGGTCAGCTCTGGGCACCAATCCTCTGCTCAAGGCTCTGCTAGCTCCTTGACAAAGTAAGCTGAGCAGAAGAGAGTCACTATGGATATAAGCAGAGCTTCTTCAGGGGAAGAAGATTAAACCCCAGATCCCCCAAAGAAGAAGTTCCTTTCAGCTGAGGTACACAAAGAACTGCCCCAGAGGCCAATCCACACAGGGAGTAAACTCTTTCCAAAGATTGGTTTCAATCTTCCACTGCAGAAGTATTTTTAGTATTCCTAAAAAGATGAGTTGAAAATATTTAGATAGACACACAGTGAGAGATAGAAATGGAAAATGCAGAGATGAACAAAATAAATATTTTTCACCACACTAACAGAATGCCAAAAAAATTACACATAATTATAGACATAGAAAAAACATTTGAGAAAAATCCAGCACCAATTTCTGAACAAGTAAAAGAAAGAGCAGAGGGTGAGAGGAAGATAGAACACTTCCTCCACGACAAAGCAAGCATGGCTGCCCTCATTGTTTGGATTACCATTCTTCTGAACACCATGACCATACAATAAGGCACAAGAAAGACATAACTAGTGGACAGACTGCAGAGGAAGGACATCTTTAGTCACAGATGGCTTGATGGTTGTTTTGGACTTTCTCCACCCATACCCACATTGGAACCTACTTGTTAATCCTTCCCTCCATGTCCCTGACACCTGTTCTTGAAGGACTAGATCAAATGCATCTCCCTGTTGATGGCTACCCTGCTGATTCTGGCCCCAAATATTTTCCCCTTTATCTTTCTTTACTTTTATTGACTTCAATCAACATGAATTTAACTCCAACTGAGCACTGAGAATTCCCATAGGATTCTATCTACCTATTTTTCTGTGGCATTTACTGCTAAAGCAAATAAACAAAGTATAATTCCTTTATGGATGACCAGGAAACAGAGACTGGGTATCCCAGAGACCTAGGATAGAATCAAGTGCAACTGCCTTCCCCCAAAAATAATAATGAAATTATTCCTAATGATATTCTTTTATATTCATAGATTGGTTCCTTGTCCAGTCATCATCTGAGAAGCTTCCTCACAGAGCCTGCAGGTCCTCTGTGTATATGTTCTTGCTGTTAGCTTGGTGGTTTTGTGGGGCTCCTAATAGTGGGAGCAGGTGTGTCTCTGATTCTTTTGCTTGCTCTTGGAACTCCTTTCCTCCTATTGGGTTGCCTTGCCCAGCCTCAATATAAAGGCTTTGGCCTTTTCTTATTGTATCTTGTTTTGTAGTGTTTGGCTGTTGTCACTTGGAGTCCTGCCCTTTTCTGAAGGGAAACAGAGAAGAGGGGAGCTGGGAGAAGTGAAGGGAGGGGAAACTGTGACATATAGTATGAGAAAATCAATTAAAAAAAGGATATCAGGCTTAAGCTTTCATTTTGTAAACATCTTCAATTCCAGCTCTTTTCAATCCTATGCCTCCTAAACATCTGGTTCTTGCTATTGTGATTTGTTTGTTGATTGATTGATGGGTGGATGGATTAATCAACTGATCGGCTAATTATTTTACCTATGACCCTTAGAAAATGTGTAAGAACATTTGCTTTTTGTTTTTCATTTTATTTAAGCTATTACATATAGTTACTTGCCACTTATGCTATTCAAAGGGTAACCCAAAGATCTGTTGATAGCTCTACTCAATTCTTCTTAATCTCTGTATTGTTTTTAATGATATTTAATGCAAAACTTAAAAAATGTCTATTCACCACAGACACCAATGACAGGCAAAAGAAGGAAACAATTTCACCCAAGCCCAACTTGGTAAACTCATGGATTTAATCAGGGCTACTCATAGGAGCATGGTCAACCTGCAGGCAGCTACATCACCAAACAAAGAGCCTCGCTCCACACAGACACACAGCAATCATTAACCTACTATATAACCTGAGGCAGAGCAGGACCTCATGTGCTGCCTCGTGAGCCCTCCACTATTCCATGTCAGAATGTCTTTGGGCCCATTTTTGTACAGCTGCTTAGATTTGGGTCATGCCGTGGTCAGAGGACAGAGTTCCTCAACAGTATGGCTTTATCCTCATATGCTATAGATCCTTCCCTATTAGTGGACCATTAGCTTGCTTGCAGCATGATGTTATAGGCAGTACTGCAATCACTGTAATTGCATACACACTTTCTGTTCACATGAATGAATAAATATCCATCCAGGGTACAAACTAAGATATGAAAACACTGTGTGATGGAGTGTGTCCATATTTGCTGCACTAGATACTGCCAGTGTGGCCTCTGAAATTTCCCAAAGGCAGGATCTTCATCAGATTCACATCAATATTCTGCCCCTTACCCTTAGCCATTAGTGCTCATTATTTTTAAGATGATGGAATAAAGAGCATGTAGTTGTTGCAGAAATATCTTGATCATTTCTCTGATGTGCCACATAATGACCTTCTATATTGAACTTTTGACAAATACCTTGTCTAGACTTCTGTTTCTAGACCACAAATATTCTATCTTCTATTATGTGAATTATACATAGCAACTTCTATTATTTGCTGTTATACATAGCAACTAGAGCTTATACAGATATTTAATAAATGTTAGTGTTTGTTGAACCAATGAGTGTGTATGTTTTATGTTAATAGTACAAATAGGTTAGAGAAATAATCACTGTGATTATAGCCACACACTGTAAACATCAAATAAGGATGACACAGACCAATTATCATGGGAAGAGACCTAAGCAGGTAGACATGTTTCTCTAGCACAAGTGACACAGTAATGGTGATCATTAACTGGGAGCACAAAATGACCATCTGGATGTCATCCCCTACAGTAGCAATATGTTACCAGCAAGAGATGGTGGAATTGCAATGGGGAGGGGAAAGTGGCTCTACTCCACATTAATGGGGCTCTCAATGTTCCAGTGATATGCAAATGTGCCACATAAAACATTCCAAGGCAGAACCATGGCGAGGAAGAGAACTGAGTTTGCTTTCTGCCTTAATGATCTTAAGCAGTGAATCAGAGCTGGCTGATGAGTCTGACCTGTGTTGTCCCCAGACAGATACGACTTGGGACAATTACGTATCTTCAAAGTAATCTCCCAGACAAACCATCTGACCCTACCTCTTTCCAATGATCCTTAGAACTCCCACCTCCAAGGGAAAATGAATCCCAATCATTAAGGAAAAGAAATGCTATCTTCTTGATTCCACAGTGTCCGTTTCTTCCAAGATTTTCTAATCATTTTCTCATTAGTCTCATTCTCCATCTCACCATCATTATTATTCTGTTTATGTAACGTCACTCACCCAGCACCTTCAAGACTCCTTCCCGCCAGCATGCACAATACATTCCAATTATGTAATTATGCCATTGTAATCAAATCATTAAGATTCGCATTAAACATGTATTAAAGTTCACACAAAAAAAAGCTCCAGTCACAGACACCAAGAGAGAGAAACAGGCAAACATGCTTGTAATCACAGTCTTTTTTAATGAGCCCACAACCACAGATTTAGGATCTTGAGATGATTTTATAGCCAAAAAAGGTGGTTGGTTTCTGAATATAAAAAGCGGGTCTCCCCTCTCTGTCCCCCATCACCCACTGCGTCAGCCCCTTGATTACATAATGATGTAAGAAACAACTGGAAAGTGATGGAGGCTAAATTGGGTTGTCACTCAATTCTTTGGGGGAATTAAATGAAGAAATACCACAGCTCTAAAAGAGAGGTGGGGAGGAAGGAGACAGAGAGAGAAAGGGAGAAAGGAAAAGGGGGAGAGAGAGAAAGAAGGAAGTAAGGGAGGGAGGGAGGCAGGGAGGGAGGGAGGCAGGGAGGGAGGGAAGAAGAGCAAGCAGAAAGCCTGTCACACATAAGGTGAGCACACATACGATCTGAAAGCACTCCTTGGCCCTGGAAAAATTACACTATACCTGTGAAGAATCTCAATTTGCTAACTGACTTGAGGGGTATGTGATAGCTACATAACCAATTTAGAAATGCAAAACCAGGCTGACTGTAGTTGGTTATTTCCCATTGGATACAGGGCTGCCAGCTGACCACAAGCAGCTGGTGATGCCCTGAGGCGGAGGGGGGGCGTATGCATCTAGGGGGAAGGCTGGTGATCTGTACCTCTGGCTGCGTATTAGCAAGACATAGCTTTAAAGGAACAGCCAGCACTGCTGCCCAGGCACCACAGTAGACCAATCCATCACACTTACAAGGCATGGAGTCCAGGCATTATTATTTTTAAGCGCTTCTGTAATGTTTCTAATCTGTATCCCAGGTTGGTAGCTGCTGGCCCAGACTACCTGGGAACCTGGTAGAGAAGCAAATTTTCCGACCTTCTCCCAAACACACTGAGTCAGAAACCTCACAGGGGTTGTCATCTGTTTATTTAGCCCTCCAGGAGATTCTTAAATACTGTAAAGATTGAAGAAAACTAGGGTAGACTACATCTAACCTGAGATGATGAAGAGAAGACTAGAGGAACATTTGCTGTGTACCAGCCATGTTGTGGTCACTGTACTAGGAAATTTCCCTATATCATTGCATTGGATTTTCCAGTGTTCTCTTTATTTACATAATAAACATGTCCTGCCTTAAGCAAGGATCTTGTTACGCACTGGAAGTACAGTCAGGCCTTCAGTCCTATAATCCCAACACTCTGGGAGACTGAGGCAGGAAGACTGCTGAGAATTTGCAGCAGCCTAGGCTTCCTAGTGAATTCTAGGCCAGCTTGAGCTACAGTGTAAGACACTGCCTCAGAAAACCTCTTCTGTCCCTGCAAAGGTTCACACAAAATAAACTGCTCCTGAACTCACCATGTACAGACCTTTCCTTGTTATTATTCCCTAAGTAATACAGCATAACAAATATTTACATAATACTTAGATTGTATGAGTTACTAAGTAATCTGGAGCTGATCCAAAGTACACATGAGATTGCGCAGAGGTGAGGAACAAATATGCCATGCTGTACAAGGGGACTCAATGAATCATAGACTATGGTATCTGTGAAGGGTCCAAGAACAAATCACTTCACGAGTCTGAGAGACGAGTGTCCACAGTTGCGTAAGATATGATGTCTTCCTTCAAGGAGACTCAGAGAAGTAATCCAATATAGAAAGGCAGCAAATTCCCCCCACATGGTGAAAGAGCATTACCTAGGAAGTCTCAAATCCCCCACAGCAACCTCAGGGGAAATAACAGGTAGTCATTTTCAGTCCCGTTTAAGGAACCTGTAGACATAAAGAAGTTAAATAAGTCACCCAAGGTCAAACCACTTTCAAGAGGTGAAGCTGGAATTGAATCACATTCTTAATTACTCGATACTTCAGTGTTTCCCAACCGGTGGGCCTAGTTCTTACAAGTACTGTTTCATGAGGAGTCCAGGAAAAGCCACACATGCCCAAGCATTTTCCACAGCCTTATTTAAGTCTAGGTCCAGAGTCCATGTCCATGTCAATGGCTGTTTTTCAAGTGTTACCAGTGTTTTGTCTCCAATAAAATACTGAGTTCATCGTAATTTTTGTCATGTTTTTCTCTTAATGCACTACACATGTAATTACAGCTCTATGGGAGGTCCATACAATTCAGAGCTGTCAAAAGAGATCTTATTTAGAAACCCTGGGAACCAGCACTATACCCTAACACACTAATGTACTTTCTAGTCATGAATAATGGATGGGTAGATCCTCATTAAAATAAAAGTGTATATGTATTCCCAAATCCAGGGATACCAGTCTGAGAACGACTGCATTAAAAGTTAAACACTTTTACTTCGGGTGACCACTTGATGATAGTTTGATTATTGGCATAAATAATAGGTATCTTTGCATTGAAATGTCCTAAAAAACAAACAAAATCAGCCATCTGCTCTTATAAAGAAACCACACAGATAACAAGAACACTGCTATTGCAAGGCCCTTGTCTTCGTCTAGAATCTCTTTGAGGAAGCAGCCCTCTGTTCCCTGTACTTTTGTGTGATACTGACACATCATAAATGTCATGAGTCCAAACTGTGCCTCAGAGGACAGTAGCCCCTGCCCCCAGTCAGGGCACAGCCAGGCTGGGCCAGGGGAAGCCTTGCTGAGTCTTCTATGGGAACTATCAGTCAGGCCTTCTGCTTTGACTGGGATAGCATTGAGGAGAAGAACACAAACTGACAGATTCTGTTTACCTTCCTCCCACCGCTCAGTGAGTCTGCCTGAAATGAAGCCAGCAACAGGGGAAAACTAAAGCCAAGACACAGAGCAAAATACACAAGGGCCTGGTGATGCTGTTTGAACTTTTGGGTTCGGCCCTATCTAAGGCCACTGTGATAGTTTTAATTGTCAACTTGACACAATCTAGAACCACTTGGGAAGAGGGCCTCATTGAGGAATTGCCTGAATTAGGTTGGCCTGTGGTCGTGTGTGTGTGTGTGTGTGTGTGTGTGTGTGTGTGTGTGTGTGTGTGTGTGTGTGTGTATAGAGGGGGGTATCCATTCCCTAGGCAGCAGATTGTCAATTGTATAAAACTGGAGAGAGGTTGGTTTGTTTGTCTTATAGTTTCGTTGGGATTGTTGGTTTTTCAACCCAGAGCGTTGATGCTAATCACTTGGTCTACTTGCCCTGTTAATGTATCTTACGGGTTCAGCAGACCTGCTAAACAGTTGGACGCTATTCCTCGGCACTCAGTTCAGACAAAAGTATATCATCACATTGAAGCAAGTAATGTCATTTCTGCACAGGCTGGCTACACTAAAACCAGAAATGAAGATAAGAGAGCCTTACTAAGACACAGTGGCCAGAAAAATAAGGAGGCTAAAATTCAAATCAATATTTTTCCAAAACTAAAACTAGTGTGAGCAGAGATAGGGAAGTGATGCACAGGGGTGACCGAGAAAGAACTAGGAACAAGGGGTGAGCCTGACTGACCAGCCCCCTTCCAACACCCACAGTTTACTTGCTGCTCCAAAGATACAACTTCTCCCATAGTGAGAGTTCCAGGGTGATGGCGAGCATCATCCTGTTGCCTTTGCCTTGGCCTCTGCTGGGGAAGCCAAAATAAAACAGCTAGGCCTGGGCTGGAAGTAGGCCCAAGGCACTTGAGCCTGTTGCTAAGAGACAGACACTATAAAAGCAGGGACAAATTTTGTGGACCATGACTCCATAAGACCTCTGGCTTTGGTTAATAGCCCTTGAAGGTTCTGGAAAGCTAACCGACTGGTTAATTGATTATAGCTCAAGTCCTGAAAATAAAAACCTGTGGTTGCTGTATCCTAAGGTTGGCTCCAGTGCCCTAGAATTCCCTACAGCAGGAAGTGAATTAGAACAGCAAATATGGCTCCCAACATGGAAATACACCCCACTGTCCACCTCACATGTGGCTGAGGACAACAGTAGATAAGGGAACTGTTCTCTGGGCAGAATGAGGTCAGCCGCATTGGTTGATGGGAACTGTTGACAACCAGAAGGATTTGGTATATGATATTCATTAATGCAGATATCATTATCTCTTCTGGTCATTATTTTGTTTTCCAAAAAGAAATTTCTATTATGGCTATAGTCTATTGTCTACTGAGCATTTCCTTCCTGGTATGTTTTGTGGCTTGATTTATTTTCTGTTGCTATAACATAATAATAGCCAAGAAGTGGATAGCTTATAAATAAATTACATTTATTTTGGCTTATGTTTCTGGAAGCTGGCAAGTCCAGGAATTTGGCCTTATCCGGTATAGATTCCATGCTGCTTCAACTGAGGGCATAAAGTGAAAGGGTGATTAGGTATATGCAGAAGAGGCAAGATGAGAGATGCAACCTGGTCTTGTAAAGAATCCTCTTTGTGATAATGTGTTGAGTATGAGGGAATCTAGAAATCATTTTCATGAGAAAGGCATTAATTCTTAAGAACAAAATCATCATCATGTTTGTGTTTGTGTGTGTGTGTGTGTGTGTGTATGTGTCTGTGTCTCTGTATGTGCCTGTGTGTGTGTGTGTCAGCATGCATGTGTGTGTGTTCACGTGTGTGTGTGTGTGTGTGTGTGTGTGTGTGTGTGTGTGTGTGTGTGCATGTGTGTGTACCAGGAGTTAACATTGGGATATCTTCCTTGGTCACTCTCCACCTTATCTTTTAAGACAAAGTCTCTCCCCATACCTGGAACACACCAATTCAGGCAAGCTGGTCAGTGAGCTCCATCCAGAGGTCTGTCTTCCTCTCCCCCTCTCCTTCAGCATTGGAGTTATAGACACATGCTGCCTTGTTTGGTTTTTATAACTTTTACATGGATATTGGAATCTAAAATCAGGTCCTCACACCATCTGAGCCATCTCACAGGCCCCATCCCCTGAAATCACCTCTCAGAGGCCTCCCTTGCCAGAACCTCCACATTAAGAGTCAAGTTTCCACATGAGTTTTTGTGGAGACATTCAAAGCACAGTGGCTTACATACAAAGAGGCAACACCTCACACAGAAACAATGGAAACTAGTGCAAGACAGGATTTATATATTTTTTCCAATGGAATCTATAATACGCTATTCCTCTCTTTTAAAAAATTTGCAGAAAAGCGATACTTGGAAAAGGTTCCCCTTTTCACAGCAAAATGTAAGATGTATTGATCTGTAGGGCGCCCATATGTCACATACTTTTAGTATTGCACAGTTTAGAATCATGCCTGCATTGGAACTGAGTCTTTTAACCTCCCTCCCACACCAAAGGAAGTTACTTTTCTTAGAATAATATGTGTGGGTTTTTTTTTCTTTTTTCATTGCCTTTCCACATGTTCATAAATAACATATAATATTGATTTGTATGTTTTAATTTGCATTAATGGTACGCTACACTTATCCTTCAGAAACTTGGCTTTCTCAC
The DNA here is from genome assembly GCA_902168415.1 of Peromyscus melanophrys. Classification (NCBI taxonomy): domain Eukaryota; kingdom Metazoa; phylum Chordata; class Mammalia; order Rodentia; family Cricetidae; genus Peromyscus; species Peromyscus melanophrys. Next base: position 9,911 of record CABHPR010112822.1, on the reverse strand, counting down.
TCAGCAGCATGTTTTTAAGATTTATATATTTGGATACGTTCTGTCATTTTAATGACTTGATAGTATTCTAGAATGTGAATAAATCACACTTTATCCATTCCCATTCAGACTCTTTAAATTATCATTATAACAGAGAAACCCTGTCTCGAAAAACCAAAAAAAAAATTATCATTATAATTTGTTTCTGCAACAGGGGCAATGAACATCCTTGGGCATATCATATATTCATGTAAGAGAATGTTCTAGAGCATGTAGCTACACATGCACTTGCTGGCTGTGGTGTTTGCTCATGTTCTAATATGCCAGGTACTGCCATCTTGCTCTCAAGTGCAGTTTTACTATTTTGCACTCCTGCTTGCAAATGAAAATCCCTGTTTGTGGCATCTCCTGGCCCTGGTGTCTGATGGTTTGATTCACAAGGTTTGTCTGTTTCTTATTGTAAGCTCCTCTTCCTCGGGAGTATCAGGTCTCTAGAATCCCAAGTGTCCTGGATTATAGAGGAATGCCTGCTGAGAAGTTTTATATTTGTGTGTACAGGAGCCCGTCGGGTTTCAATGGTCCTTGACCAGGTTATGATATATTCTCAGCCTGGATATCTCATACCAGACAAGTAATATAAATTTAGAACACATTCTTCTATGTAATTTAGTCTTGGGAATTCAGTTTTTCACCTGACTTTTTTTTTCCTACCCAAAACTCTCAAGAAATGGCCTGTAGGTGCCATTTTCCATTCTGCTTTTTATGGTCAGGGCAGCCTTTGAGTTTTTAAGCATCATATAGATTTCTTCTCCCTGTCATCAATGATCAGGTGGCCGCATCTTCATGTTTACATAATAGGCTCACCCCAAGTCTCACAGTAAATCCACACCAAATGGGAGGTTGATGGTGGGTGCTTTCCTCAATTGCTCTGCACCTTTTTTTTTTTTTTTTTTTTTGGAGACAGGTTCTCTCACTGAAAGTAGAGCTCTCTAATTTCCTAGACGAGCTGCCAGCAAACCCAGAGATTCTCATCTCCTCCCCAATGCAGAAATTGCAGGCATGCAATGCCACATTCAGTGTTTCATGTAGGGCTGGGGATCCAAACTCAGGTGGTCCTCGTGTTTACATGGCAAACACTTTGCCCCCCTGAGTCATCTCCTCGGTCCCCAGACTTTTGTTTTTAATTGAGAAAATGTTCAATGCTGCTGAAGAATAAAGAAATGTATCATTTCTCCTTCCTCCCTTGTTTCTGCCTTTCTTCCCTCCCTCCCCACCGCCCCACTTTAGGAGGTAGAGAAAGAGGAACAATTTATGTTTGAGACACAGAAGGAAAAACCACTTCACCACTCTGTTTTACTAAATACGAAAGTGTAAACTTCTGAAATAATTCTTTCTCTTCTATTAACAAAGAAGAAACCAGAATCAGACACGGTGAAGGCACTGGGGAGGGGGCCCATGGGCACAGGTACAACCAGTGAGTTTTGGTGATCAGAGCGATCAGCCGCCTTGTGGAAATCAAGTCTACTGGGCATACAGGATCATAGCAAAAGCTAACTTGGAGAAATGTAGGCCAATCAGTATTTGGACTGAGCAAAATACTATTTTCCTAGCACTGAAGTGATTTCCTGCTTTATCAAACCAGAGATCAAATGGCCCCCATTAATTTCTGCTGTGCTGTTGTTAGTGTATGTGGATTAAAGGATGAAGCAAGAATTGATGGTTATCTCATGGGCCTTGGGCTAGCACACATGAGCTAGTCCTGGACACTTGGTTCAATTTCTGGTCACCAGTCAGGCTGTGCACACCTGGACATCTAAGTCTGATTAACTGCTCCCTCATGGTGCTCTCAGGCTCAGCCTGCAGGTTTGAGAAGCCTCCACTAAATCACGGTTGATTGGGAGATTAACTCCCTCCTGTCTGTCTGTCTATCATCCATCCATGTGTGCCATACAGCTCCATATGCACCCAGGTCTCAGGAAGAAGGCATCCCATGTTTAAGGCCTCTGGAGCCATATTTGGGATTGTCAGCCCGATGGTAGGATGGCAAAATTTTAAGGACCATCCTTAGTTAGCCACATCACTACCTTGAGGTCTGGCAGTGCCTATTCAGGGTCATGACCAGGAAGTGCAGAGCTAGCGACTGACTGGGAAGGAAGGGGTTACTATTGCTCATAAGATCTCTCAGAAGCCTGCAGTTCTAAGCACTGGAGAAGCCTGAAGCAGAAGTTTCTCTGACAGCTGTCAGGGGCCTCTGCTACCTCTAAAGCGCAGCATTTTAGCCCAACATCCTCAGTGTTACTCATTTGATCATTTTTTATTCTGTTTTTGTTTCTGCACGTAAAAGTCTTCCATAATCAAGTCACTCTTCTGAGGCAGACACGTAGTGCAGACGAGAAGTTTAACTGTACAGCACTTGGCACCTGTCAATCTGTGCCATCCTTTGATGTTCTTCGTGGTTCTGGTCAGCCCCCAGACCGGGACTGGCTATGGAGGGGGTGGCAAGGGTCTAGAGCAGGTTGTTGTCGTGTGTGCTACGGCCTCAGGGTCTCACCCAGGATTCAGCTATCTCTTCAGTCCAAGATCCCCCCTGACAAAGGTGGCGAGATGTCCTTGGCCCCATCTTTCTCGTGGAAGTCTGGCTGGAATGAGTGATACACCTTTCTCCTCTCCAACATCTCCTTCCTGAGTTTTGTTAATACCTGGATTTTCCTCCCCGACTTCTTTGAGCAGAGGACCACCCATCAAAGCCAGCTGACAAAAAAAATGAACTGTAGCTAGTGGTGTACACTTTAGTGAGAACTCCTCTAATGGCGTTTCTAAATGAAAACACCTGAAAATTATTTTCCCTGTGATGCACAGAAAATAATATTAACGGTTATAATCACATCCATGTTAATTAGATGTAAAACAAAGGCAGCATAACAGCCTTGTGATTTCTTCAGTATTAGTTAAAATAAGGCTAAAATGGGTTGTTAAAATTAATTTGATGTAAATATTAAGTAATATTATGGATGATACTTGGTTGCGACAAAAATATCGTTAAAAAGCGGGACTTTGCTCACTGAAATTTGGGGTCTGCTCTGTGGGGGATAAGATTTATCCCTTATTAATGCACCTTGAGCAAACTGAGCAGATGAACCGAAGGAAGGAAAGCCTCCTGGCCCTGCTGAACGGAAGCCACAGACAAGCGCCCACACCACTGAGATGTCAGGCTAGCCTTGTTTCAGCAGCACTGTGATTGGGAGTTCTGCCAAGAACGAAACAGACTATCCTGCAGCTGTTATCTCATTTGTATGAGTAATATGAAAAACGCTGCACAATTTAATATGCCATCTAATACTTTTATTCTTATCTCACTAGCAGGGCAGGTGGTGGCATACATGTTTGAAAGCCGATCCAGATTGGAACAGGGGAGGGCCCCAAGAAATGATGCTAGCTGCTATTTGAGCTGAGTAAAATGAGATGAGCTCTGATATTATTTTATAAAGGCAATCTCACTTGTATCTTTGCCAGTGAGATCTTAATCACAGCCAGCAAGGAGAGTGGATACCCTTTCCTGGTTATCTGGGTGCAGAATGATGCCAGCACTCGGAGAATGGTTATCTGTTATATTTCACTTGTGAGAGACCAGCAAGAACATTATCAGGGTTTGGGGAACCAAACACGTGCAGCTCGGAGTGATAAAAAGAGGGAGGAGACGACTCCTTCTCCAAGGATGTGGAGATAACGCCACTTGCAGAGGGAAGAGATGGATGGTACTGTTGAAAGTGGTTTCGAGTACTGGGAACTGACTTCGAAGCTCTACAGCAGCCCAACCGTTGGCTCAGAGGTAGAGAGAAATAAATAAAAGGATCTGGGAGCAGAAGGAGAGCCTGGAAGAGAAAGCGATTGTCTCAAGCCCTCCGACCTTTAGAGGAATGTGGTTACATCAATCTTTCATGATTCTCTTCGTTTAAAGATGAAGTACAGTAACCTTCAGACTACCGACTGACGCAAATAATATTTTGTTATTTCCCCCATTCTCAACTGTATTTATCTCTTATTTTATTTTATTTTGAACACTCAAGATTTCACATAATCCTCTAACAAGCAAAACTGTTAAAATGTAAAGCAAAAATGAGCGGCACAAATTCTTAAAGAGACCAGAAAGAGGCTAACTACCATCCCAGGGAACACTGACCCAGGATAACCACATCTGTGACTCATAAGGACATCAGTGTCAAGTTAAAGACCCCAAACTCCACAACGGCATTTCTATAAGCCCCAAGTGCTTTTGACTTAACGACTGCTCTTTCTTGTGGCTGGAAAAATCACTTTGTTTTTCCTCCGTGAAGTCTGAAGTCAAAAATGGTTTGGTTCAAGATTAGGTTGGGTTTTCTTGAGCCAGCATTTTTTACACTGTCGTCCAACTTGACCTGGAAATCACAATGCAGTCCAAGCTAGACTCAACCTCACAGCAGTTCTCCTCAGCTAGGATTGCAGGTGTGAACCACCACACCCGGCTTTCAAGTCTAAAGTATCAGTGGACAATCTACCTTTCTTTTCTATTTCTTTTCTTTCTCACTCCTCCCCAACCCTCTTTCCATTTTTTTGTTGTTGTTGTTGTTGCTTGTTTTGTTTGTTTTTCTTAACTTCCCTTATACCACAATAAAACCATTGGTCATAAATGTATTATTTATAACAATTCAACAAAACAGAAATGTATTAAATACCCAATCAATAGCTTCTTCCTGCTTTCAAACTCACCCTGCTCTAATATAACCAATGTCAGTAGCTTAAGGTGCTTCTTTATAACTTCTTCTGGACATGAACAATATAGTTTATTTTCTCTGTAATGTAGATACTCTCAAGTCAGTAACATAAACCCAAGTCATTATTTTTAAGTGGATTTATAATATTCTCCTATTTTTTACTATATATATCCTGTAAGTTATTTAAACATCCCTAAAATTATTGGTACTCATGGTCCTAACTACCCATCTTAATATTTCCCACTTGCTACTACAACAGCTACCTTCGTGTAGTTCTGCATAGAGACCACCATTTTTATTTCTCTTAATATCAGATTAAAGAATATGTGAGTCTTTATTATTTTAAAAAATATGTTTAAATGACTTCTCCCAAATGTCATAGCCATTCAAATTTCTACAAAGAGTAGACAAAGGAGCATCCCCACACCTGTTTAAACCTTGGCAATCTTCCCTGCTTTGTTTTGCTATTCCATTGAGTAAAGATGGCAATACCTCTATTCAATTCATGTTTCCCAGATTCCAACAAGGTTATCCATCTTTTCAAGTGTTTTCTTCCCTTTTCTGCTTGCACGGGTATGGTTTGCCTTTGCATTCTTTTAAACAGCTATGTGCCTTTTTCTTACTCCTTTACAGATATTGAGTGGGGGAGGTTCCCCCATTTCTTGGCTATCATTAGGGGGCAGAATGTTTAGCTTTTAGCTATCATGTAGATTATGGATATTTTCTTCCAGTCTTTGTCTTTAGGTTTTGTTTAAAGGAAACATTTAAAATGTTAAATATTTATTTCACTAAATATGGCAATGTTTTCTGTGGTGATATATTGTGTCCCCCAATATATTGTGCATCCTAATAAACTTATCTGGGGTCAGAGGACAGAAGAGTCACTAGATAGACATAGAGGCCAGAAAATGGTGGCACACACGCCTTTCATCCTATCACTTGGGAGGCAGAGATCCATCCGGATCTCTGTGAGTTCAAGGCCACACTGGAAACAGCCAGGCATGATGACACAAGCCTTTAATCCCAGGAAGTAATGGCAGAAAGTTATATAAGGTGTGAGGACCAGGAACTAGGCTGGTTAAGCTTTTAGGCTTTTGAGAAGCACAGTTCAGCTGAGAGGCATCCAGTCTGAGGGAACAGGATCAGCTGAGGAATTGGCAAGGTGAAGTGACTGTGGCTTGTTCTGCTTCTCTGATCTTCCAGCATTCACCCTAATACCTTGCTCCAGGTTTATTTTCATTAATAAGACCTTTTAAGATTCTTGCTACAGTTTGCCTCTGAGTTATATGTTTTGAAAGTCTTCCCCACCTCAAGGATATATATTGTTCTAATATTGGGGATGTTTTCTTCCTTTGAGACAAGGTCATACTATGTAGCCCAGGCTAGCCTCAAGCTCAAGATCAGCCTCCCATGTACTGGAGTTGCAGGCAGCATCACATCCAGCCCTCTCCTAGTCTCAATGGTACTTTACCAAACTCCACAAATTGGAGGAATGGATAGACCTCACCAGGTCCTACATCGTAGTTGCTAATTATTAACACAAAAGTCATATCAGGAACAGCTAATTTTCATCATCCAGTGACCAGATGGGGTAAATAGATTTCCTGCAGGCTCAATGGTTTCTGCCTCATCTAATTACAACTTAAGGGTTCTTTGATTGGTACTTGAAGATGAAGAAGTTTCTCTGAAAGCAATTTAATCACCCTGTGAATGAACTGAGTATATTTCATTACAGATGGGTGAAATGTAAACTACTAATTGCATGTAGACTGCATATATAGGAGTTGAATTTTGATTATTAATTCCTTCTTATTTGCTCTTGGTTACTTTTCTAGTTGTGGGAAGTGTTGGCTAAAGGCTTGTTGAGACCACCTATCCACTCATTCACCCATCCACCCATCCATCCATCCACCCATCCATCCATCCATCCACCCATCCATCCATCTATCCATCCATCCATCCACCCATCCACCCATCCATCCATCCATCCATCCACCCATCCATCTATCCATTCATCCATTCACCCAGCCAGCCATCCTCCCTCTGGCCAGTGAAAGTATGTTTGCTAAAGTGCCTGTGCCTGGGAAAGGCCCTAAGGAGAGTCAATCATGAAACAGATACCAGATACAGGTCCACTACCCGAGCTCCTGACAAAACTTTGTTTTTTAATGATTCCTCTTATATCTTCACCAAAGATTGAGTTCCAAAGAGGCTTTTAACAGAGTAGGGCCGGGCACCTCGCTGCTGTCTGTACTGTCTGCTGAGATGCCCCTCACACCAACTAGGGTGGTGAGGCCAGGTGTGATGATTGGTCTTTCTTGTCAACTTGCCTGTATTTATAGTCTCTTAGGAGACCTTTCTTCTGGTGTGTCCGAGGGTATTTCCAGAGAAATCAGCTGGTGAAGGAAGATCCACCTTGGATGTGAGTGGCACCATTCCACAGGCTAGGGGCCTTGGACGAATAGACAGAGAAAAATGTAGCACCAGCACTCACCTCTCTTTGCTTCCCATCTACAGACACAATGTGACCAGCTGCCTTGTAGTCACCACAGCTGAAGCCTCTCTCACCGCTGTGCCACCTGGATGGGCTACATCCCCTAACCCTGTGAGCCAAAATCAATCTCTTCTTCATTTAGTCGCTTCTGCCAGGTATTTATCAGCAATGAAAAAGAAGAGGTGATATACCCAGGCATCTCATGGCTGGGCCATCCATTCTTTCAGTACTGGGCTCCATTGGGTCTGGTTTCTCTCTCGGCAACATTCCAACATCACCTGCTACATCCACTTCACAACAACACCAAGGACACTCTGTGTGGCATTTCCCCTGCCCCTCCTCATATGCACACATATACCCCTCTGCGTTCTGCAGACACGGAGGACTTGGCAATGGACATGTGCTGCTAAGTTTCCTACACAGACCATAGCTCCTTGTGCTCCTTGTTGGTTCCTGTCCAGGATGGGGAACACAGTGATTCACGTTCAGAACTGGTTCCATCCCGCATGCCCCCCAACACACAACGTGGGATAGTATGGAAATTTGTAGGCATGTTAATTGGTTGTCACAGCGGTGGGAGTTATATTACTCCTGAACTTTATTTTACTTCAAGATAGTAAAGAGAACTTCACAAAATATTTATCACATAAAAGAGTCGTTAGTTTTAATATGCCCAAAGATTTCTCTCTCTAGTTAACCATTCTTCTGTCTTAGTCTTCCTAGGGCATGTTGACGAAGGGTGATCAAACAGCCCTAAGCTCTCAGGACCCTTACCCCTTCCTGCTTTTTCTCCTCACTCCCACCTCACCTCTGACTCTCCCTTTCCCCAGTCTGGGAAACCCTACCCAATACAGAGTACAGAAGGCTTGTCTGAATTCATTGTCCCCCAAGGCCACTCACAGCCTCAGCTTTTATAACCAAAGCCTTGCAAATGCCTCTGCTGCCTTCTCTTCTCTGGGGTGAGTGTGCTCCAGGATACAGTTGTCCAGCTGGGCTAACAGTCCTGAAGCAGATATGTACCGATGCCTCTTAGCATTCCAGAACACAGTCAAGAAAGACCTGATCACCATGTGGTCATTTGGACGGACTTCCAGGATGGCTTTATGGCATCATCATGGTCAGGACATGGAATAGTTAATTGTGCACAAAAGTATTAAATAAACCTCACGCTCCTAAAAACTTCAACACCATCAAAAGAAGGCAAACCCCTCAGCAAGAGGGTTCTCGTTAATCATCTTCCTTTTATCTTCTCTCTACCCAGAGGGCTCTGAGTCTCCTTCTGCCTTACCACAACCTCCCATCCCATCAGAGCAGAGCCCCTTTCTCCTATTTCTGCTCCTCGCTGACATATTTGTAGGTTTCACTGCCAATGAGGTAAGGGCTGTAGGTTTACCATGGCATGGCCATAGGTTACTCCTATATGACCGAACTTTGGCATTGTGACCCCAGTTCAGTCTCCAGCAGCCAATGGTGAAAAAAATTATAAAAGAGAAAGAAAGGAGAAAAAAATTGTAAACATCAACCTAAAACAATAGTTAAGACAGCTCTGAAACGACATATTTCTTAGTGTTTCTGACCATATCAATCTGTTTTGACACTCTGCACAGGGACTGGTGAGAAATCTGGTTCAGTCCTCTCTGAGGGTTGCAAAGGAAACCCTACCAATCCGTGCCCTGACACATGCATCCAAAGGGTAGCCATAGTGATATCTAGCAAATGTTTAGCAACTGACTCTCCAATGGATAAAAGAAAAACTGACAACAACATTTGTCAATATCTCTGGGATGAATATTTCTACCATGGCTGAACTCAAGCCACCAATGAGAAGTCACTCCATACAAAACAGAGAAGTCACTGCATAAATCTCTCCCATAACAGAGTGGCTGTCACAGGCTCCAGTCCCAAGCTGCCCTCAGACTCAGGTGAGCAGATCTAAACCTCTCCAAATGCACTAGAAATCACATTTTTATGTTTGGTGTCTCTATTTCCCGGTAGTGGCTATTTCAAACACATCTAAAACATTGTGGAAGTTAAAGATACACCGGTCATGTGTTCCTAAGTCTGAAATCCTGATCTGGGCCAGAGTCCTTGTGCTGATGAATGGAAGGAATTTTGCCTCTGAGACCTTTGTAGTTTCTGCATCATAAAAACAAAGCAAACCAATGTTTTTCAGAAGCTCATGTACTATCTTAGTTGATTTCTGTGTAACGAACTGTTTAAGACTAGGTAATTTATGAAGGAAAAGGTATCTTTCAAACACAGTCCTAGGGTATAAAATTAAAAGGGCAAACACAAGCATGTGGAAGAGAGAAATGGAGCTAGCTCATCTCATAGCTAACCCACTCCTACAATGAAAACATCAATCTGTCCATACGAAGAGGTCCCTCAAGGGACTTAACACCTCTTAACAGTTCCATGGGGACAAAGCCTCCACATGTGTTTTAGTAGGAACAAACCATATTGAAACCATAGTGCCTGTCCTACTGGCCTCCCTCTTTGGCATTTCCACACCTATTTCAAAGAACATTCTGGACTTTCCATTACTCTTTCAAAATAATATCGCCCAACTACATTGAAGGGGCTCACAAGTAGAGGTTAATTCTTTGGTATCTTCTTAACCATGTCCACAGTATTGGGAAAGTATAGAAATAATCGATGATGATAAAGACTGATAGTGATTTTTTTTT
>CABHPR010112821.1:7520-18621 GCA_902168415.1 Peromyscus melanophrys | reverse complement strand
AGGCTGCAGGGGTTCAGTGCAGGCTCCTTAGAGTGTCCCTGTGACCACTTCCAGGCTGCAGGGGTTCAGTGCAGGCTCCTTAGAGTGTCCTTGTGACCACTCCCAGGCTGCAAGTCTCCTATGCACTCATTCCTATGTACATTCCTCTGCAATATGTTTACTTCCTTAGCCATGCAAGGGTGCTGTTGGTAGGGGTCCCAGGGTGGGAATATCTCCCAAAGATGTCTTAGTGTTGGTCAGTATCAGAGGTTCATTTTGGTTCTGACTCTGAGTCGGGAAACCAAGGTTAGGCCTAGGCAGGCTGGAGGCTGCAAGGAGCTCCTCTCTGCTGAGCCCCCCCCCTCTCTCACATTCACACACACACACACACACACACACACACACACACACACACACACACACACATTTTGGCTCTCTCCCCCTTGCTGTTTCAGCCCGACACTGGGGCCTCCTAATCCCTAGGGAACATGGTCCTGGAGTCCCACATTGATGATCATCTGGTCCCAGAGGAAGGAGAAGATCCTGGGAGAGGCTGAGCAGAGAGTGCTGTTGAGAAAGTGGTGGGTGGACAAAGAACTAGCTTACGGTGGAGACTAAGGACAGCCTGATAGCCTGACAGGGAGACACCCCACTCAAGTGTCTGCTCAAGTCCCCAGATAGGCATATCACTGGAGCCTATTCTTTAGGGCTGGGTGTACCATGACATGGTCCAGCTGAGGCCAACAGCCCAGGTGACCTTCCTCTCCTCCCGCCTTGACGATGTAGCTGCTTCTACTGGGTTTTGGAGCCCCTGGCTGCAGGAGTCCTAGGATCCTGCAGCATGTCTGTTAGCCTTGGTGTTAGATCTCTGTCAGAGCTTAGAGCTAGCAGATCTGTGCCGAGCAGAGATGGGCAGAGACGCGAACTCCAGCTGGCCAGCACTAGAGTTGAGCTGTCAGGGTGGACGAGACTGCATTTCATTACTGACGCCAGAGACCCAGGACTCACCATTCTTAGCCAGCTCTGTGCCCTGCACTCTGCACTAGATGTGTGCATGGGGAGAGGCAAGGACCAACCAGGCTCCTCTGGTCTCTAGATCACTGTTCTATTGCTGTGAGGAGACACCATGATCATGGCAGCTTATAAGAGAAAGCATTTAATTATGGGCTTGCTTACAGTTTTAGAGGGTTAGTTCATGATCATCATGCTGGGGAGCATGGTAACAGGCAAACAGACAGAGTCCTGGGTGGGGGAGAGAGAGAGAGAGAGAGAGAGAGAGAGAGAGAGAGAGAGAGAGAGAGAGAGAGAGAGAGAGAGACTAGGCCTGGTATGAGGTTTTGAAACCTCAGATCCTACCCTCAGTGACGCATTTCCTCCAACAAGGCCACACCTCCTAATCTTTCCCAAACAGTTCCACTAACTGAGGACCAAGAATTCAAACATGAGCTTATGGGGGCCATTCTCATTCAAACCACCGCATCAGGCTTCTGAACTCCCCCTGTGTCCGAAGACTTTCCTTGTTGCCTTGGCTCTATCTGGGACTCTGTGTCTAAGGGCAATCCTCCACCACACAGCCTGCTGAGGACATGGTTGATAGGAAAAGTCCAGCTTAAGAACTTCTCAGGAAATCCCACAGCAGCATACTGGAGTGTCTGTCATGGTTCACTAACTGGTGGTTAAACACAAAATGTTATTCTGTCTCCCAACAACAGACACTGATCTCTGGAGTCATGGTGCCTTCAAGAATATGGAGGATCTGGAAGGAGATGGGAGACAAGAAACTGTAATTAGAATCTGTTTTCAATAAAAATAATTGTAAGAAAGAATCTTCTGTCTGAGATTGAGAGCATGACTGCTCCGGACCTCTCTCGGACCTTGGCATGGCACATGGTCCTTCACCAGCATCGTTTGTGAACGAAACTGCTTTCTGGCCATTGCTGTATCCCTGTGTCTGTCTGCACATCCCCTTCTCTATGCTGGATTTGCCTCATGCTGCTCCAGCATGACCTCATCATAATCTGTCCAGTTACACCTGCAAGGACCCCTTTCACACACAGAGCCGTGTCTGAAGCACCAAGGGTAAGAAAGGCCTCCGTCTATGGATCTGCTGAATAAAAACACCCAAGAGAAGCAGGCAACCATGTACTGTTGCAGGATGCCCAGAATATAATGCAGCTGCCTTAGGCTCTGTGGAGAGAAAGAGCTTCACTTCCCTTTTATGACGGCAGGGATTCTGCACTGTAGAAGAGCAGAGAGGGGAGGAACCTCGCTTTTGAATGAGCCATGGAAGGACCCTGGGACCATTAGTTGTTTCCAAATCAGGCAACAGAGCATGTGAGAAGTGGAGGAGGGCCTCAGTGCCAGCAACGGGGAAGCTGGGGTTCTCCACACAGACTCGCATGAGAAACACGGTTTATTTTCTCGACTTTCTCTGCCCCAGGTGACAGAGGGACAGCTGGAAAGGAAAGGCTTTGGGCACAGATAGGAACCATCTTGCCAATGGCAGGGACTGAAGGAGACTGGGAAAATGAGGTTTTCAATTGCTTTGGATTATTTTTTTTCCATTTTGAGTAATTTTTTCCCCCACACAAAGCCAAAAACATCAAAAATCCTTGATGCATAGACTTTGCCTGTAGTCAGGCTTAATTATACTTTTTAGTAACCCATTTGGACTGATGGAAAGTCAGAGGGAGAATTCAGGAAGAGATGGGTCCTGGCAGAGAGCTGGGCAAAAGTTAGTGAGAGACACCGAGCTGAGGGCTGTCTCCTACAGCATCCTCACCCTCTCTGTAGAGTGACCTGGGCTTCCTTGAGTCTCCCTATTTCTGCAACACACCCTAGACTCAGGTAACCCTGGCCCTGGGGTCTTTTAATCACCTTGACCCTTGCGTCAAAGCTGCAGCACACTGATCTTTCCCCTTTCAGAGGACATTATATACCATGTTTCCGTGGTCTGTCTGTGAAAATCCACTGGTTTCCTCCAGAGTGCCGAGCACCATTCCCAACTCCCGAGCACGTGGGTGTGAACAGCATGCAAAGAGCAAATGTCAGTTCACAGGCAAATTTATCCCCGTGGGTTCTCTGGGATGTGGGAGAGAGGAACAAGGTTGCCAGGGGAGGCTGGAGGTGTAGGGAAGTGTGGCCGAAGTGGTCCACGTCCTAGAAGAGAAACTTGGAGAAGAAAAGCATCTGGGAGTTCCCTGGGGTAGACCACAAAAGCATGAGAGGAGCATTCCTCACAGCTGATGCTCTGCCCAAGCCAAACTCAGTTTTCCAGAATGTTCCAGGGTGAGTGGAAGCAAGATGGTGGAGTCACCGTGGTAGAATGGTATGTAGCTTAGTCGTGTCTCCTGGATGCAGACTCCTCACAGGGATGTTGGTTTCTATGGCAGCCACTTTTATCTCAGCATCACGAGTCCCTTGATAAACACTGAATGCCTTTCCTGTGCATGAGGAAGTTGGTGTTTTCTGCTCTGGCAGCAACGATGGATGTCCAGTATCTTCTAGAAGGAGCAGGTGATTGGGCTGCCTTGGGGCACTCCACTTTGTGTTTGTGGCAACTCCTTGGTGAGTGCTCCCTCTTGCCTTCTGGAGAGATGGAAGGGAGTAGGACTCTCCAGCTGCCTCATCCTGCCCTGTGCCTCCTGGTGAGGGTGACTTTTCAGGCATCTTGCAGAGATGATTAACCACCGAAGTAATGGAGGCAAGTGCATTTAATCACTTTCTAATTAATGTATTTGTTGCAGCCCCTCGCTGCTTTTCAGGCTGAGAATAATGAACCAGAAGGAAGTGTCGCGGGGATCCCACATTTTCACCTAAAGGTTAATTAACCTGGAGATAATCTGTGTGCGGTAGTGCCCACCCCTTCCCAGGGAAGAAAAAGCAAAGTGGATACCAAGTGCATGCCATGCCCGAGCTTGGCGCAACGCCACTGGAAGTGAGAACTTTGGATGGCGGCCTCAGCCTTTGAGAGAATGTTAATGTGGATACTGATGTCATTCAGCACAGCCTGCATTGTGCTTGGAATTTTCTGCCACATTGAAAAGGACAGAAAGGGGATGGGGCCGTCAGTTGAAAAGATGCCTCTACAGTACATGGCGAAGAGAAACAGAATTAGCCTCTGTTTACATATTGACCTGGGTTCTATCTTTCTTTGGGGTATCTGCACTGAGGTACGAAGCGCTCTCCAGTGAAGTCACCACTGAATCTTGAGGTGAGGCCCTTGAGCAAGACTGCAGAGCTTCCAAATGTGTGTTGCACACAGCTTTGGGAAAGGCCCAGATTTCCAGATTCTGGTGTCAGGGGGCACAGTACCCAAGTTCCACAATACATCCCACACAGCTAGCAGCAAGCTGGGCACACCCAGAGAAGCTCAAGGAGAGAAAGAGCCGGGCACTGTCTCTGGGTGGGAGCTCGTCTGAAAATGGTTTACTTCCATGTGTGATAGAATTCGTAAAACAACGGGATGAACAAATGAATGAATAAATGAATGAATGAATCTTTTTTTTAAATCCCCAACCAGTCTGCTAAATGAAAAACTGGGAAGGAGAACGATTCGGAAATTGTACATTGGAAGTCTTCAAAACTCAGCAGTCACAATCACAAATTGCCATTTAGATAAAGAATTACAGAAGTGCAGACACTTTGGCCGAGGAGATATCCAGTGTATCGTTTTTAGTAGAAGGTAGTGGAGGACAGTCCGACATCTTTTATCTGTGCAACATCAGGCAAGTTCCCACTCGGCTTCAGTTTCCCCGTGTGCAGCCACACTGGGTTGGTTAAAGGTTTGAATGAGGAGAAGCTGTCCATGGTGCTGACGCCACGAGCCGCACAGCCACCCTCCTGCTGCTGAGGAGACTGAATATAGACATGGCGGGGTAGGGTGAGTGTAGCCTATGCTGGCCGTTAGATAATGCTAGCTATTGGCTGAAGGAAAAGGTCTTCATAGGGTGTGCAAATGTGAGTACCACAGTGTCTGATGTTCAGACATGTTCTGTCAAACTGCATGCAAAATACAGACATTTGAAGACCGAACAGACTTAGTGAGTGACTTTCTTTGGATTCAGGAAGAACATGGGTTTGGAATGCAGTTCTTGCATTTTTACCAGATCTCCTAATTTTCTTCTGTAAAAACATAATTTATTTTTTTAGTTATAAAAAGTTCTTAGAAATATAATATCTGCTGGACTCTGTACCAGATTCTGACTGAGCTTGGGGTTGAAATATGAACATCTTCCTTGTGAGATGCAGATAAACTTACCCCTATCTGAGGATATCGTAGTTGTGGAGACAGGAGAATGACTAAGTAAGAGCCAAAGTAGGCATCGGTCACCCAAAGAACCAGGGTAAGAGTCTCAGACTGCTAACGTTTAAATGTTAAGCATGCTGGATTCTGTGTTACAAAAGGATTTCAGGACTGAGGGTCCAGACCGTTCGGGTTATCCTGTAGGCCCAGAGGTCAGGAGAGCAGGTCAAAGGCGAAGTGTCAGCCTGGATGAGAAGGGTCAGAGGTTGCCTGGGTCTCATGGTTGTGATGATGTTGGTTTCTGTCAGTGGCTCCTTGTTCAAACAACACAGAAGGACAGGATGAGGAAATCAACATGTTTAGCAACACTTGTAGCATTTTTCATAAAACAGATGGGAGCTGGGACCTCAACCAGTAATACCATTTTTCTTAGGATTCAGTCTGAGGTGTTTGAGGTATGTAAGCTTGGAACTTTACCCAAAAACCTGGAATGGATACATGACAGGTAGTCAGAAGGAAGGACCATTTGTGGGGATGAAAAGGACCACCAGTGAAGTGGACTGTGTGTGATGGATAGATGGGGTAGATGGATCCTAGAATTTGGAAATGCTAGTTTGTATTCTATAAGCCAATCGCACAGGGCGACCTTGATATTCTATTACTTCCACAATTGAGTGATCAAATATGTGAGAGCGGCTGTGAGCCGAATGAGGAGCAGGGAATACATAGGAGCACAGATAGGAATTGTACCAAGTTATCTTCCCCTCTGGTTTAATCCCCATTAAATATGGCCCTTAAAGGAGATAATGAAGTAAGAATAGGTTTTTCTTTTCTCTCACTTGAGCTAAATTATTGTGTCCTTCACTAGTGGCCCCATGAACCAGACAGAAATGCTTACACAGGGAAAAGAATCAGAGTCTGTGGGAGAAATATTCTATAAAGACTTCTCTGTGCCTGGCCATCTTAGAGATGCTACCCCCACTTTTACTTTATAGGGACAAGTCTGCAGACACCAAGGCTCAGAGCACCCACTGCATCCTGTTGCACAGCTTCCCTCAGCCTCGTGAGGGTCCCGTTCTGGCCAGGTCCAGGAATGTCTAATGCATCAAGCTTTTTCCTAGACTAATTTGCAGAGACTGACAATTGTATAACTATTTAACATTTTATATTGTTATACATGTTTATTTTAATTTTGCTCTTTATAGAAGAAGAAAGCACTTCAAGATTCTCCTTTGGGTTTGGTTCTGGGTCAGTCCAGCTGGAGACCTGTGGCTTCCTGTCAGCTGCTGTGGGCTGGCCCTTCCTGTGACATTTGAGAAGCCATTGTCCTTCTCTTGATACAGTCCATCATCCTTTTTCTTCTTCACTTTTTTTTAAAGCACCTAGGTTGTGTTCTTTATTATGTCATGCTCTTTATTTCATTTTTATTATTTTTAAGTTTTTCCACACAAATTTCTCTTTAATGACACAAGTCTCTTAAGAGTGGCACTGCTTTGTCGTGTGCATTTAATCACACACATTCACCTTTCCTTTTCTGAACAGATCAGCCAGTTTTCTTTAATTCAACCTAGCTCAGGTTCTCAGGACATGGGCCAGCTTCTTGGCCAAAATATCACAAAATGGCCCATAGCCCAGTTCCCGAGAAAGTCTCTCCCCTGTGTTTCTCTGAGCACCACTGTTTCCCATTAGAATGCAACACTAAGTTCTGTTTATAGCATTCAAGGGCTTTTCTAAAACAAAACAAAACAAAGCAAAGCAAAGCAAAATAAAACAAACCAACAAACAAACTTCAAATTCTTCCACGTCATAATCCTATTTGGGAAGAGATTCTAAAGCCTGAGACCCCCCAATGGTCAAGGTTACCACAACCACAGACAAGCTTCTCCAAGGCAGTTTCTTAGTTTCATTTCCTATAGCTGTTATAAAATACTCTGTTAAAATCAACTTAAAGGAGATGGGGCCTATTCTGGCTCACAATTTAAGCAAACAGTCCATAATGATGAGGAAGCCAGCATAGCAGGAGTATGAAGCAACTGGCGTATCCCCTTCACATCAGGATGCAAAGAGAAAGGATACACAGCGGCTCATCTACCTTTCTCCACGTACACTGTCCAGGATCCCAGCCAGAGAATGGTGCCCCCCACCGTGGATGGGTTTTCCTATACCATTTAACTCAATCAAGATAATCTCCCAGAGGTGTGCCCAGAGGCCTGTCTCCCAGGCGATTCTGAGTTAAAGGCTACAATCATCACTGGCACAGTATCTTTCCCACCTCAAGCTCTGTTCATCATGACCTTCATCTCTCAATGACTTTATGTAGATTCCACCAACATTCATAGTTCACCCATCACAGTGCAGGCCTTCTTGTCGATGCAACTACTCTCTGTCCCTCCAGAGGATTACTAACTACAGGGGTCATTATGGTGCCTTTACCAAATGCTTCCCATGGTGCAGACACTAGGCTCAGGATGAGGCTTAATTGCTTTCGAATTTTGTGTTCACACATGACATGGTAAGAATTCCTTATTAATAAACCTCCCCTACCACCAGATTCATGTTTGTTACTTCATGATTTAAAACTTCACTTTTCACTGTTTACTAAATAAATCCCAGATACCATGACCTTGGTGCTGTAGGATAACGCTCTCGTACACTGTAAAGATTTGTCACTCGAATTGGTTTAATAAAACACCGATTGGCCAGTAACCAACCAGGTAGGAAGCACAGGTGAGGTGACCAGACTAGGAGAATTCTGGGAAGAGGAAGGGCAGAGTCAGGAGTCACCAGCCAGATGCAGAGGAAGCAACATGAGAATGTTGCGCTGAGAAAAGGTACCAAGCCACATGGCTACACATAGGTAAGAATTATGGGTTAATTTAAGTATAAGAGCTAGTTAGTAATAAGTCTAAGCTACCAGCAAGAATTTCCACATAAAACCTGAGCAAACTTAAAAAAGGATTCTAAGCACACAAACACAGAGTCAAACTTGGCTTCTTGGTAACTGCTTTTTCTCCAGTGAGCTCTCTGTGTGGGTACTGATGGGAGCCATGTGTATCACCCCCAACTCTAGGGAGGTTTTAGGTCCATGCCTAGCCACTGAGTAGCTTGTTGCCTGTTGCTCATAAACACCATATAAGTCTTAAAAGAGCCATGCAGTGTTTGCTGCTAACACTGAGTCAGGAAACTGTCTCTTAAAGGAGCCATGCCTCTGCTCACCACCAGCAAATAGAGCCCACCAGAGAAAAAGCAGTTATCAAAAAGTCAAATTTGACTCTGTTTTTGTGGGCTTAGATTCCTTTTTAAGCTTTCTCAGGTTTTATGTGGAAATTCTTGCCAAATGTTTGGGTGCCACATGTAGGTGGATGTTTCTCTCCTTCCTGCCTGTTCCCAAATACCCAGAAGCTGCTTCCCAAATTACCACACAGAGGCTTATATTACTTATAAATATTTGGCTGGTAGCTCAGGCTTATTCCTAACTAACTCTTACACTTAACCTACAATTCTTATCTATGTTTAGCCACATGGCTTGATACCTTTTCTCAGCATAACATTCTCATTTTGCCTCCTCTGGCTGGTGACTCCTGACTCCATCCTTCCTCTTCCTAGTATTCTCCTAGTCTGGGCACCTCACCTATAAATACTTCCTGCCTGGCTACTGATCAATCAGTGTTTTATTAAACCAGTTAGAGTGACAAATCTTTACAGTGTACAAGAGCATGATTCCGCAGCACAGGCAGGCAAGAGAGAAACTTCCATCAACACCTTGGATGCTAACTTATGTTGCAACTCTTCTATCTTTTGTCCCTTTGGTCATTCATAACACTGAATCCTTAGAAGCCTCAGAAGACTCATGTTATCTGTCGATACCTACTAGGTTTTAGGATCCCCTCATCTATTCAGGAGTAAGTTACTCAAAGAAAGAATCTCAACTGACTCCTGTTGGCACTCCTGGAGTGAGGCATCACTGACCCAAGCTCCATGAGCAGCAGAAAGAAACACTGGATCAAGGTAGAATTCAGGTCTCAGGCCTAGGAAGGAAACACAGCTAGGTTCCTGAGATCATATGCTGGACCATACAGAAAACAACAACTTAATGTATACATTGATGACATGTATTCTACTTCTGAGAGGGACTTTTTTGTTAAGATGTGGTGTGTGTATTAGGACTAAGATCTAACACTGATGTCTTTTATCCACTCCCTCTTTGGTATCTAAAAGAAAAAGAAAAAAAACCCACAAGCATTATAATAATCAGCATTGAAGTCTTTTGCTTAAAAGTCAACATCCTCCCAGTGGCCTTGGCATCCTGTTTTGGTATTCTTGGCCATTCTTAATCTTTGCCCTTGACATTATATAACCATTGTTATATGTCTCAGCACTGATGGAGACCATGGCCTGAGGTTCTTCCTTAGTGCACACCTGATTAACAAGGCAGATATGAAGCTGCCGATCTCACATTATCTGTTGTCTGACAGTCCCTTTAATGATTAGATGTTAGGACCTTGAGGGGACTTAGCATTAAAAAAGACAAAAATATCCTGATGATCTAATGGACTTTAGTAAAATTGCTATTCTGATCACAGTTTGAGCTGGGGTATAGAGTCTGCAGCTAACATGGGTCCATTAAACTCATTGAACCCCAGTCTAGGCACATGGGAGCAGAGCCATTGATGCATGTGGGCATGTGGTAATACATGTTGTAATTTGGACCAGAGCAAGGAGTCAGAGCATGAGACTTGCTGCAGATCTCCTACTTAAACTTCATTGTCATTTGAAAATGGACAGTTGGCATCAAGCTCTGAAGTTGTTGGGAGTGTTTACAACGTAACGAGGTAGCAAATGGCCACCACTTAACCTAGGGCCCAGCACATAATAAACACTAGAGAACTGAAGGAAGGGATAATGAAAAGAAATAACTAAGAATAATTGGTTTCATTGCGTATCACCTTGGAAATAGCATACTTTCCAGACTGTGATAGATGTCGATTGTGAATGTCTAGCAGGAGCTACCCCCGAAGAACAGGGTGTCTGGGTGTGTACTTTCATGATTCGTTATATAAACACAGGCTGAAGCAAAAGGATGGAGACAGTCAGGATTTAATCACAAAGTTCAGATACAAGAAATAAATAGGACACTCAAATAGAACCCAAATTTAGTTAGGATAAAAACAAGAGCTGGCCATGGTGGCACATACTGGTGACCCCAGCTTTTGGCAGGCGGAAGCAGGATGACCACAGTATTCCTCCATGGTTCACAGATTTTTCGGTCGAAGTAAAACAGGACTTTAAGAAGTATAAATTATAAGACTCGCCTTCTTGTGGAATCAGTTGAGCCTACATCACCTAAGATACAATTTGAGGACTGAACCTCGGCAAAGGTTTATTTAGTACAGGTGGTACACCTATACCTGGTCCCTTTTCCCAAGAAGACAGGTCACATCTATCCTCATAGACGAGTCTCCTTACTAGCTCCACAGACCTTCACGTTTGATGGCAAGTAGGCCTCTCATCACAGTTTCTTTAGGTGTTGCATTTAGTGGACCATTTCAAACTGTGTCTGAAGAATGACTAAGTATCACTCATCCTCATATGATCTATGGAGGGGAGGAAGGCTATAGAGCACTGAAGAACCCTCCTCTCCTGATGCATTGTGGGTACTCTTCTATTACCATGCCTGAATCCTGGTAGGAGAGTGATCATGGCCAACCTATATATGTTGATCTGTGATCAAACACAGTATAGTGGTTGAGGTCTGTGATGGACATAGGCTGAGAAAACCTGGGAGCATTGAGCCATGAGAGAGAGTGGAGTTTCTCATGAAGTTCTAGTTTCTCTCTCTCTCTCTCTCTCTCTCTCTCTCTCTCTCTCTCTCTCTCT